>JAGDQP010022987.1:0-29742 GCA_022664845.1 Lepisma saccharinum | reverse complement strand
TAGTATCAAGATCTTAGTGAAAAAAAGAGCTCTCGTAAACTTTATTTTCTATGGGTCATTTTAGTAACTGTAGACTTCGACCTGTCACGATGATATGAATGCTATAAGTTTAAAATCTACAAACATCCATGTCCCAAGAGAGATTCGAGCCCCCAACTTTATGAACGCTGGCCCAGGGCCTTGACCCTCACGGCTATCGAAGTTGTTTCAAGGTATTAGTGAATCGTGTTCTTGTTAATTGGACATCAACCTCATCGTAGATTAATCTGTATTCGAGGTTTCCATTTATAGCATAACACTAGAATAATATTTTTTTTCACTGTACTAACGCTAAAGGCATCACAGGATAGTGAAAAATGTTTGTGGGCAATGACAAAATCCTATACTGAGTTTGATAGTACTCAAGAGAAATATCCCATAAAGTATAATAAATAAATAAATAATAAAGCGATTGAGAGTTCATTTTACATTAAAGTCTTCAGAATTGTGCTTTAACCTAGAAATTTAAGTTAATCTTTTCCTGCTGAACGACAAATTGAAAGGAAAGAAACCTTGCGTTGGAATTCATTTTTCTTTCATCTAATCCACCTGATATCAAAACTAATTCACAGTAAAATTTCCTCATTATCTGATAACACCAAAGCTTCTTGTAATCCTGATTCTTTATGAATGAATACAGTATTCACGTTATAATCAGAAACTTTCAAATCTGTGTAAGGAACTACAACATTTTTATTTTCTGAACTATAAAGAGTTAATCGATAATTTGAAAAATTTAAGGAGCATTTATATTCTCTGATAAAGGACATATCTAACAAAAAAATAAATCTTAAATCTTCAACAACGAACACTTTTAAGTCAAAAACAGAATCAGCTATTTTAATAAAAATAATTTGGTATCCCTTAATTTTGTGTGAATTGGCTCCCAAAAACCCTTTAAGAGTAATGCCAGAGGCAGGTTTAAGCTTTGCTTTAGGAAGAACCATTAAAATTATCTTCCAAGCATTCAGGCTTAATAAACTTACCTCAATGCCATTATCCAATAAACAATCTAATTCAATTCACGCTATGAAACCCGATAATTTTGGGGTATGAGTGAAATCCTGAGGGGAAAACAAAACTTCACCCTATATGATCAGTACTTTCCTGAATTATGAAAGCGATGTTAAAATTTACCTCTTTTGAATTTCTGGATGCTAAAGAATACGAAAATTCATGATCAGTGGGTTGCTCTGTAAATTCAAAGCAATTTGAAGTCAACCCATCTGAAAATTGCCTTGGCAGTTTAAAGAATTGTCTACATTAGGGACAGTAAATCCAGTTAATGTTTCTGAATTCAAGCATTATCTGATCTACTCGGTAACGAACATTCAGTATTTACGCTTACATTGCGTACAGAATGCCGACTTGGTGTTTGGTTTCTGTGAGGATGATTATAAAGATTAGTGTTATTACGTTGCATAGAAGTATTCATACTCAATGCTTGCTCCCTATTAACTAAATCATTACTACCATTAGATCCAAATCTGTTGTTTTAGCTACGAACATCAATCGTTTCTGAATAACTACTATTCATATAATTAGGGAAGCGTACAGTCAGATAACCTCTATTTCTCTCATTTCAACTAATACGGTTGTTTTAACCATTTGTATTATAATTTCTATTATAATTATTAAAATTACTTCTATGATCATATTATTCCTGACGTTACTACAATTTTGAAAACGACTTCTATTTCCATTATTTCTTGAGTAAGATTGTCTAAAATTGGAATAAGTTTGTGTACTAGACTCAATAAAACTTGTTACTTGTCTAACACTACGTCTTCTTTTATAATCAAACATATTTCTTTGATTAGGCTTATCTGATTTATATTTATTGTTAGCCAAGAACTCGGTATTTGATACTATTTCCTGCTTACTTAGAAATTCCCAATCGTTTAGATAATCCATTAATTGGTCTACATTAAGAGGTCCCATTACTCTCAATAATTTTCCGATCTGAGTTGGCAACGATTGTAACAATATTTCTAACAGTTCAGACTCATTTTGATGTTCGCTTAGTTCTCAGTATACCTTTACTATAGACATCAAAAATACAGTTATCGATGAATGTTCAGAATTATTGAATTTAACATCATGTAGATGTCACAATTGCATAGCCTTAATTCTTGTGTTACCGAATCTATCGATGAACAATCTCACAAAATCTAGGTAATTATTAATCCTTTCTTTATAATGAGTCCACCAAGCAAGAACACCGTTAATCAATCTCCTTTCAATCACAATAAGTTTATCTGAATCTGAAATCCTCATACAATTAACGTTTTGTTGCAATATTTTCAAAAATTCATGAGGAGATTCTTTCAAAAGTAGGAAAAAGTTTAATATCAGATAGCTTAAGTAGCTTAGAAGTTTCAATTTTAGTATTACTAGGTTCTCTCTGATGATTGATATCTGTCTGTCTGTCTGTTTATACTGCAAATCCTTTAATGGACTTATTGCTATGCTCCTGCGATGGTTATAGTAGAGTTGTAGTGTCCATCAGTTAATATATAATCTATAATTCCTTAATGATTCCTGAAAACATCACTTTTATAAATATTACTTAAGTCGGGCGTCATTGTTGTTGAAGGCAAGGTTTCGCTTTTGGGGCGTATTCACAGAGAGCCAGGAGTATTTATGGAATCAGAAGTAAGACTGTGGTAAGAAGATTCTTAAGGTTTATGATGTTGTCCTTAATAGGTAGTTTGAAGCAGAATACTGTGTCCTTTTTCTCCTTTCCTGGATTATTCTCGTTTATTTTAATTCTTTCTTTTTAGTAATTACGTCGTTCTAATTCTTGGAACCCATTTAATCTTCGTGTAGGGTTCCCCTTCCAGTATTGTCAATTCCTGTAGTGGCAATCACTTATAATTATAGAATATGTTTGGTCTTTTTACGTAACTTTCTAATTATAGATTGCATTGTAGACCATTAGTTTAATCACAAAACAGTTTTCACTTTAGTTTACTAAACCTAACGTCAGGTAAAATATTATCCTTCTTAATCTCACTGGTTCAATTATAGAAACTTGTTGTTTCCTGCCTATAATTCATCTACGGACGACACCAAATAATTGAATAAGCGTAAAGAAGGGGAGCTCCATTCCAAGTAATCATCCTCCTTTTCTAACATGTTTAAGATAGTATAGTCCTAAAAATAAGGGAATAATGCTATTTTGTCATCACGTTATCTAAATATAGTCATATCTTAGTTGCAAGAGTCGAAACTTTGTGTTTATGTATGAATCAAAGACAAAAATCTTCAACTTTAATACATTTTCTGGCTTCCACAAAATATAAAATAAAAGTGGTCATCTTTGAGAAGATAGCAGAAGAGAGTATTCTTGAAGGGAAGTTTCTTCGAAACTTATTCACTGACTCACGATACTTATTTTTTTAGCTACATATGTTTCAATGTTCTCCTTTGTGTTTTAAGAGACCTTTAGAAGAATTACTGAATAGCATTTGTTGTAGACGAATTAGTTACGGAAATGTACTTTCAGGTTTTCGCGATTTCAGGCCTTTCATAAAATAGAAAATTTAGAAACAATTTACCTGATAACATCACTCAAAAACCCAGTAAGAAATACAATACAAGAAACTATATCACCAACCTAAGAATAGATGTTTGCTAACTTTGATCCGCAATGTGTTCAGGAAACGTTTCAACATGAAATCTTTGTATTATATTTTAATTGCTAGAACTCATACTTGGCAGAGTTTAACTGGTGATATACTAGAATAGGATACCCTCAACCGTTAAAAAAAACTGGCATAAAACATTGGGACTAAACATCTTTTTAAAAATTAAAATATTGTTAATTTAAGAGGAAGTTGATCACAAAACAATTTCTGCTCTCTAATGATAAATATTCTAATTCTGCTAGTCTGTATTAAAAGTCTGAGAGTATTGCCTTATATTGCCTTATATAAACACATGATGAACGTTTTGACTACCTCTCTTTCCATTAAATTTCATAGTCTGTTTGTCACTTTTCATCCTATGTCAAATTTTAAATTATAAAGCATCCATCTCAGATAATTCAACTAAATTATTTTTACTGGAAGTAACAACGGTAACAGAATTGTACATTAAGAAAGTTTATAATTCTATCAAAAATTAAACAGTATCCTAATACGATTTGGAATTCCGAAATAAGCTAGTGATAATGTGTATCAGCGACCACATAAGCAGAGTACGCATAGGTAATAAAAGGCCAAATAATTTCAAGATTCGCAATGGATTGAAACAAGGCGATGCCTTATCACCACTCATGTTTAACTTTTTGTTAGAATATGCTATTCAGAAAATAAAGGACAAAAAGGGGTCTAACATGTAGATTTAATAGGGGACGATATAGATATACTACACAGTAACACCGATGTCTTAGTAGAAGCGTGCGATGAGATAGGTCTACAAATAAAAGTACAGAAAACAAAATTCATGATAACTAGCAGAAACAGAGGGAATGAAGTAGGGACATAACGATTAGGAATGAAGTCATAGAGAAGGTACACCAATTTAAATAGTTGGGAGCATATATAACAAGCAAACAACAGGTCACAGAAAAAATACATGTCTCTGGAAACGTATGGTTCCATTCTGTCAAAAAAAACTAATCACGTGATTAATACGTAAAAACTGGAAATTGAATACATACAGAACGGTTGGTCTGCCGGTAATAATTTACGGTTGCGAAAGTTGGAGTACGGCCCTAACAAATGAATATATAAATTACATTTTATTTGAAAACCAGGTTTTGAGAAAGATATACAAGCGAAAATGGGACGAGATGACAGGAAAATGGAAGAGGCTTCATAACGAAGAACTCCACGGACTGTAGGAGTCACCCGATGGAGGGAGACCATCGAGAAGACCGCGACGTCGTTGGGAGGACAACATTAGAAGGGATCTTCGAGAAATAGGTATTAGTGGTGAAAACTGGTTTGTCTTGCCATGGTTAGAATCCTATTGCGAACATTTGTTACTTCCTTAAATCATAGAGTAACTGTTTTTTAAGGTGTAATCCATACTAATAAACTGAAAAGATCTGTTTTGTTCCAAGTGTTTAAGAATTTCTCAACTGTAAACACCTTAATAATTGTTGCTTAAATGCAAGTGTTGCACTCTTTAGTGACCGATCATGTATTGTACTTACCTTGACTTCCAGTAAGTCGGAGTCACGTGAACAAAGCAATGATTAAATCACCAGCCCCGTTCCAGCTTCTATATGAATATAAGTCACACTGTCTTTGTCTAATGAATTTAAATATAAAATTAAGTATAATAATATTTTCATAAATTTAATTGTGAAATCAGTTTTTTTAATGTAAATTATGACACATTTTATTTTAAATATATGGTGTGGGTCAGAATAGTATGGGACGTCGAAAACGAAAGAACAATTCTCTTAAGCATACACCTTAAATGTAATTCCTTTCTTTTCATTTCTATTTCTTCAAGATAACAATCTGTTTTCTCTTTTCATTTCATTCATCAACTTCACCAGTATTCGGCTGATACCAACAAGTCCATCAAAGCATTAACTCTTCCACTCTTGTTATTAGTTCTCTCTTTGGTTTTTATCTTTGTGTAAATTTGTCTTTCTTCGTACTATTCGTGTTTTGATTTCGTCTGCTTCCTCCTACACTTTCTATCCATGACTTCTAGATCCTTTGAAATTACTTGAAGTAGTTCGCTCACAGCCAACCAGAATTCAAGTAACATTGCAAGATTCAGTATCCCCTCCCTTCTTTTCCTTCTCTCTCCCTTGCTCCCTGACGAATTGACAACGCCTCAGCTATACGATTGGACAAAGTTAGCGAGAGTTCCTAAAGTATAATCACCTTTATATTTGATTATGACAGTATATTTCCATACTGTTCTTAATTTCACCCCACTCTACGCATTTATTAAGGATATATTATGACAAGCAAAGGAACTCTATGACGGCCTTACTCAGAGATACCTAAAGGGCATACCTCAGTTAAATTCAATATTTTATCAAGCAGTTCATCAAGAAATAATCTTGTTCTTGTGGTTCATAAACAGCAAGAGTCTTTTGATATAAAAAAAAATATTTTTTTTAAATAAATATTCTTGCTATTTACTTCAGACACTTACTATTCCGTCATCGTGCGCACAAGAAAAAAGGTAAATATTGCTTTCAACTGGCTAGATATTAGTTTTTTTCTTACACACTCAAAGACATTGCGAAAGAGGTTTCCTGTAGGATCTTCAGATTTCGCAGTATTGTTGAAGGAAATAAATGATCATTGCGATGTGGTCAGATATTAAATTCTAGAGATAATGAAGCTTCATTAATTGTATTAGTTTGAATAAGTCAGTCTCAAACAATAAATACAGTGAAAAAAAAAACTAAATATTTCCCAAGAGAAATCTAGCAGCAGTACTTAATGGCCTCCTATAGTTTTATATACACTCTGTAGACAGAAAGTATATTGGAAACTTTGATATAAAATTAAAAAAAAATATTATAACCCGAATCGTTTGTATTATTCAGGTCCTATGGGTTTAAAGTAATAGTAACGTTAATTATTTCATAACATTCCTACTTTGATCTACTTGTAACATTTTATCTTCCATAATACTTTTGAGATCCAGTACGTTGTCATTTGTTAGTAGACGTCGACTGTTACATTATTGTTAATTTTGTTAGATCTCTGAAGTCTGTTATTTATAAATGATGGAGTAAGCTATGGACATTACAAAATGAAGGAATCATCAGTAAGAATATCTAGTACCAAATATAAATATGTATAACGTATTTGTATGTGATTGTATTTCTAAATAAAAATAAGCTGCCCCCGGTGTAATGCCCTTTATAATAATAAGTATTTAGCGTGGGAAATAATGATGATCTGTAAACCTGAGTCAGTGACGGTCACTGGCGAGATACTAAGTTCTCTATAAATCTATGTGAGTAAATTATTAAGGTCACTGACTACAGATTAAGTTCTCTGTAAACCTATGTGTTTAAATTATTATAGTCACTAGCGAAAGACTAACTTCTCCGTAAACCTAACTCAACTAAAGGAAAAGTTGAACCTCTGACGTGGAGTTAAAACCCCGTAACTTAATCAACTTTCCGTGGTGAGAAGACTTGGCAATCGATGCACTCAGGTAGGGAATTCCCCAAGCCAGACGTCAAGAGGTTTCCAGTAATTCCAGTACCATAAATTTTCAGCAAGGATGTGGTCAACGGCCCTTATATTACTTTGACTCTACCTACTTTTCCAATGGTCCATAGCGCTTTAAATTTTGGCAATCAAGATATGATATCAACATATAGTGCATTTCAATCAGCTTTACGTGTTTACAACAGGAATCTGGCTTCGTTCCACCACTACCAATTAGTAATGTTCGGACTGAACATGAGTTAGAATTGACGTAAACAGGACGAAAATCGCAAATAACGTTGACAGTGCATTTTGGATGCACAAGAGATTTACACAAATGTTTACATGTTTTTCTTGGCTCTGGTCAACTAGAAGATACAACACCAGAGCAAGTCTCGTTATTCCAACGTCATAAACAAAAGAAGTTTATAGTTCAAATACTGGGACGTTTTTTTATCATCATAACTCTTCTATACTGCTCGTGCTCTGCTATTAACGAAAGTAATTTTTATACAATTATCTCTTTCCCTTCTAACCAGCAAATATATTATTATATTTGGTTATGTCTCTTATTCAAACTTTGAACAAATTTTTCCGCCAATTTTAGCATCAAAAAAATATAAGTTAATTCGTTTGGAAGCGGAAATATACCAGATAATCAAGAAGTACCTAAAGCAAATAAAATATATAAATTTTCATTTTGTTTTGTTTTCCCATATTGTAATTCTATCTTGCATTACGAGGTGCCCACAGCTTACGAGACCCCTTCAAAATCAAAGAAATTTCATGTAACCAAGGAAGTGAAAATTAAATGTGACTCAATCTATGTATAAGAGAGTTACATTTTACCGTTTGAAGGAACTAGAATCATCTTGTAATTTATTTGGAGAGAATAATTGTAAGTTATGAGAAACGTTTAAAGAAAAGGTTTCTACATTGAGTATTTTGTAACTAATTTATTGGTTTTAAATATGCAATAATTCTTGCAAGTTTTATCTAATCTACATTCATTTAGTGAACCACCTACAAACAAATTATTAAGCGAGGATTTTTGTTCATTAGTAATAAGTCAGGTTTGAAACGAAACTTTAGTGTACAATTGACTTTATTTTAATATGGACCGTAGTAGAAGTAGCATTATTTTGTTGTTATCTATATTATTCTATGAATCATTATTCCAGTCACCATTTATCTAATTTAGGGTGATTATGTATTATTTCTGCAAGTACTTATGTAGTTTAGACCCTTTCCCTAACACTAAACGAAATTGCATACTTTGTAGAAATTCTGTGAAGGTTTTTATTTATCACACAGAAAACTGATAATGGTGAAACCATGTCCCTTTATGGATGTTTATGCGAAATGAGATCTCCACCCACAGATGAAGTTCAATTTTAAAAATCTGAGGCTCTGACGAAAGGATTGCGTCTAGTTGTGTATGAAGAGAAGCTTCGGATTATCAGAGGTAAGAATACGCGATGTTCTTCTTACCCTACTTAATAATACAGTTACCTTATATTGAGTAAAATACATTACCTTAACTACATGTTCTGTAGGACAAGATGTAAACGAGACTAATTTTCTTTACGTTACTGAAATTATAAACAACGACAAGAGTTTTAGATATTGTGGGTCTAAGATGTTGGCACTTGACGTTTGATTCTGTAGAATGTATACTAAACTTAAGACATGGTCGTCGTCCGTAGTGTAACATCAGAATATCTGTCAATTGCCCTTCTTTCTCTATGTGGTGAAAGATGTAGGATAGAAATCCTACAAATATCTGAGAAGAAACAATATTGAGAATTCTTCTGGACTCAAAACTAGTTGTCCATGTTTTGGCCTATGAATGTATTAAACCCATCCTATGCTTTATTTTGACTGATGATTCATTCTTCTTCAGCAACAACAGATGGAGTGCTGAAATGACAGTATTAATTAAAGTTAGAAAAGACCGCAAACACCCTATTCCCTCTTAAACAGAAGATGAAATTATGCATTATGTAAGGAACTCTAGAAAAAAAATCTAATTTAAGAATCGTTAAGTGCCAAAGTAGAAGTTATTGACTTAATTGAGATGGTGTGAATTCTATGAAAATAAAATATTAATTCAGTTTTATTCTTGTTTAGAGTTTCGAAGTAATCTTCCGTAGCAGAAGTAATTACTGTAAAAATAAAGCAATTCAAAAGAGTAAAATGAAATGTTTGCTCTCTCAAGCATACATTTTACTATAGGTAGTATACGAGTGACTCGGATACGACTTTGGATGGCATTTGTAAAACTCAAATGTGTTTTGTCTCTCCTTTTTTGAATTATTATGTTATCTGTATCGGGATCATTTTACAGCATCTTCAAAGTTTCTCTCGACTGTTTATTTACTTCGTTATCATCTTTCTTCTGATCTTGCGCCGTTAATATTTTCATTAAGTTTTATGAGGATTCCTCTCAGCTACTCATGTATCGGTAAAACTGACAAGGAAGAGTCATGAATGAATCACATGGATTTCTGAATCAAACATAGTCCATTCGAAAGAGATAACAGAGATATGTTCCGGCACAAAATATTAGGTGTCATGGACAAAGGAGTAGCCCCATGTGACACTTAAACCCTTTTAAAATAAAGCCATTTTGAAGAAAATTTGAAAGTCTTAGTTAATAACTATTGCATCAACACTATTCATCGGAGAGTCATGGTTTACGCCTCATTCTCTTTAGAATAAAACAAACTTACCAAAGATGCCATGCAGTTGCGCCCGTGACGTACGCGAAAAGGGAAATTTGGAAGAATTTTGTGAAAATTCCCTCCAAAAATCCCTTCTATTAAATTTGACTCCCTCTTTTGCGCCCTCGGGTAAGGGCACACAATCGAAATTTATCTGGAAAATACTATAAGGTATATACCAAGTTCTGTTCAGAAAGCTTCAATAGGCATGAGGGAAAATTTTTATTCCAAGGCTTTTTGTATATATGTTATTTCCTATAAATAGGAAAAAATATAAGAATTTATAAACGCAGTACTCTTCATCCGGGTATCATGGTTCGTACCTCATTCTCTTTAGAATAAAGCAAGCTTGCCAATGGTACCACGTATATGGTTTCATGATGTACATGGAGAGGGAAATTGGGGATAACTCGCCAAAATTCCCTCCAAAAATCCCTATTGTGAAGTTTTGCGCCCTCTAGAGCGGCTCCGGCTAAGAGTACACAATTTAAATGTATCTTGAAAAATACTAGGGGGTATGCGCAATAAGTGTGTACTGCATAATGTGGTTACGATACACTGTCTTCTATTGTTGAATTCCTGAAAGCCAAATGTGGATGACGAATTCTTCAATTCGAGAGTTCCGGAAGGGGTACAACTCACTAAGAAACTAATTCCTGGAAAGTGCACTGGTCCCATTCAACGTGTAGACGTTTATTTTCTTCGACCGTACAAAAATATGGAGAAATTTATAGCAAATGCAGTTCTCGTTGGATCAAATATCAAATTTTTCGAGTACCGTTGACGGCAGAATCTAGCACAGAACAATCAGTTACAACAAAACTTTCCAAATTAAATAATACTTGATGAAAGTCAACATTGACAGTAAATTAGTGAGCACTTTAAGTTACACACGGCGTCACTCTTTCCTTTGTTGATTCTTGCTCTTACACAAAGTTCTTCTCAAGGTGACGTTTTCACGTATTATAACATTCTGACACTACTTACATTATCTGATACGTCTAGTCTAACTTTCCTATGACATCTTCGGAAGCTCTTGATTACGTTAGATGAATTGGCAGTCTTAGTTTTGTTTCTTTCACAAAACATAGGTTAGTCGTTTTTGTCTCGTTGAAAAGATAGATTAAACATATACTAGAATAAAAGTACTCTTTCATGAATATTTCTAAATAAATATGGGCATACATTGAGTATCAAATCTAAATTTATTCGAAACAATAATTGAACATTTCTATAAGTATTGTTGATTGTATTTAACAAAGAAGTTTAAAGTTACTAATATACAATTCACAGTATTTCTCATATGTTAAACAGCACATTTGCTTCGCAATAAATAGTCTGGCTGAGTAATAGATGACTAAAAACCTTATGGAATGTTAAATAACCCTAGTAAATAGTAATCTAAAAGTTTATCTATACTTCGGGGCTGTCTAAAGTTATCTTGTTATATTAAACTTAAGTGAAATTGTATTCTTGGAAATTTGAATTTTAAATTTAATTTTTAAGGTCTTTAGGCAACTTTGGCTCAGTCCGCTTGTATTTTTGGAATGGAAGGTTTCTTCAACAAGTAAAGAAAAAGATACTTCTAGCCTAAATATTTGATAAGAAATGTTAACCTTAAATTCTACTCATAAACGGAAAGTGTGCAAGTGTCGCAAAATACGAAGTTACAGCTCTTATGTATGGGTCATTGGAAAATTAATGTACCTAAATGCTGCCCCAAGCCTCTTAAAGCTTAAAAATAAGAACAAAAATTTATTTAACATATTCATGATATTCATCTGTTAGAAAAAAAAAAATGGCATATGAAAAATTTCATACTATGTCACCTGTAGTCTCAATTAGCAATAATGAGCTAGGAAAATCTAAAATAAAACAAGACGGAGTCTACAGATGCCTAATCGGCCACATGGTCTTGTGAAAATGAACGGGTCTAATCACTATCTAAATAAGAAAATTCTTTTCCAATGTATTTATTTTACAATGCCCGTTTTTCACCTACACCAAATTTTACAACAATACTTCCTCGTCGAAACATTTTCAGTCAACGGACTTTTCTTTATAATATTAATACTTGAACATAATCCTGACAGAGTAAGAAAATCATGACACTTATATAAGAATAACAACAAACAATAATTCACCGATCAGTTAAAACAAATATTTTTATAACACTTCAATTCTTCTTCAATCTCAACCAAACATTTTATAGGAAAGAAGGGAGTCGCTAAAATGTAAGACACCAACAGCAGTATTGAAACATCACTCAAAAATAAAATTCACAATCAAAACTTTTAACGTGGTAAGATTCGATGGTAATTTAAGGGGGAGGAGGGGGTAAAAATAATTCACAAAAGTGAAAAAATCTAAACCAAACCATATCTGATTTAACTGAAACTCAACAAATAATTTCTTTATACACTTACCAACAATCTTTCATTTAATATCTAAATGTAAACTAAGATCCTGAAATACTATAATAGCTCAAGTGTTGAATTTTGGGAGTTTGGGGTACAAAATTTCTCAAAGTCTCACCTTTATTGAAATTATTCCCACTTAAATGCTCCAAAACCTATCCAGATTTATTTAATTAAAGTTTTATTAATAAACGTCTTCAAATATATTTATCAATAATCAATTTAAAGCCATTTTATCTCATGAAAACGCTATGGCGAAACATTGTACGTTTTTATTTGTCACAAGTCTCATTTGGGTTAATTTATTCACTTAAAATTATCTTGTTACTTATAACACACACTTAATTTTCAATGAATTTCTGTTACAATTTAATTTTCTCATTCACACTATTCCTCAAACGCAGCCACAAGTCACTACCTAACCTGACTTGAAAACTAAATTAACTCCAAAAGGCCAAAAATTACTAAAATAAATTCTCGATTAAGCTTTTCTAATTTTATTAATAATCCCACAACATGGTACTAAACATATTATTATAGACGACCCGACCTTACCAACCTTCGTTCACTCGACATCACTTCCAAAGCTTTCTTAGGGACTTAGATTTAGAAGCATGAATACTCATAATAAGAAATCCTAAGGGAACTTCAAAACTCTCTTCCACACCGAATACTATCCAATAAGACTTGTTCGCTGTACAAGGCCAACTCTTCTATCCATGCACACTTCAACACCACGTGCAGAGATCAAAGATAATATTTCTTGAAGCCATCTTTAAACTCAACGACGGAGAATAAAAACCACACTTCATTGGAAAAGCAAATGAAAACTACTCACTTTCATTCAATCACTCCTCATTCCTTCCCTCAATTGAACCAGAAATTTCCAAAATGCTAACCACTATTCCAACCCAATTCCAACTACAATGACTACTGAGGTCTAACCCCAAAACACACCTTATCTTCAATTTCTAAGAAGATTTTAATTACCAGCTAGCGAATCTCATTAGGGAATCAATCATACACACCTAACCTGACTTGATCACTACCCGCAACATTCATTCAGAAACGCCTCAAGACTCAAGCGGAAATTCACCTTCAATACTCAATTCTCACTCATTAATCCATTCGCTTCCAATATTAATTTTTATCTTGATGCCCTTTCCGAAAAGCATTAAATTTTATCGTCGTTGAGAACTACACAGAAAACTTTAACGATTACAACAACCCTTACTTGTAAAATTTAATTTCATCTAATTACAATATTAGCTCTCCAAGAAATTATCGCTCCGTTAATTAACCAGACTTTAAGTAATTAACCCTTGTTTCGCAATCCTTGCATTAGACATTTAATTTGCTGAAAGGAAAATTATTTATTTAATTACTTGCACTTACCTTCATTTAATCTTTGTTTTATTAGATCGTTTAAGCTAATTTATACTTGATTTAGTCATTTGTATTAATGCCTTTAACATTAAATAGCATTCCACTCTTAGAATTTCTATTTACATTCATTGTAGCTTACTACTACTGTTTATTTCTTTCTTGCTTCGCAGATCAACCATAACACATTTCTCACAATATGTTGAAAACAATCAAACACTTAATTTCATTTCAGAATAACTAATCACACCTTCTTTTCTATAACGGTTGCAAATTATGTCATGGAGCTACTACGTCCGATATTTCTATAAAATTGATTTGTATTTTCCGACGTTTTAAATGATGTTTCAGTTTTAGAAGCTAGTCTAATTTATGTTGGAATACTATAGCAATGGAAATGAATTTCATTCTCATGGTACGGGGAACAAGATGGTTAGAGAAAGAAACATAGGTTTTAGGTCGAAAGTGAATTTGACAACATGGTAAGCAACTTTTCGTCCGTTACAGAAGGTGGGGAAAGGAAAGTAATTTGACTTTTCATGATTTCCATTCCTTGTAATTTTTTGTTGGTCTTGCTCGACTATTTCAAGGCCAGTTCCTCAGTAGTTTCCAGATATTTCTGGAGTGGAGAATCAGAGACAATTTCTTAGTTAGCTTTAAGTTGCAACCGATTTTTCGTTTACCGCTCCAGTGACCTGACTTAATGCAAAACATCTCTTTTCTCCAGCGAAAGTTATTGTAAATCTAATCATTTTGTTTCGTTTTTAACTTGTTTGAATGTGTGAATCATGTAAGAAATTGCAGTTAAGTATAAGGAAATGTTGAAAGTATTAGTAATTCCTTAATAATAAGCAAAAAATGACCTAAAAAGAAACAAATGACCAATAAATAAAAAAAACGACAAAAACTGCAAAATAATGCAAATAAAAAAACCTTTTTTTTTTGCTTCAGTTTAGAGTGAAATCAGTTTTTATTATAATCCATATTGTTCCCAAACTTTCAGGAAAAAGATGACATTTCACCAATTTCGGAGCCCTACTTATCACCAGCTTATATTTATAAGAAAATCCTTCCGGTTAAGTTAATTATTAAAAATTAGAACCTGAATTCAAAATTATTTTACATATTCTCAAGGACATTCAATTTTATGGTTTACATTTATAAAATTTTGCTAAGGCCATACTTCCGGACCTTTCATATTCACGAGGTGAAGAATTTTTTTTTTTTTTTTTTTTAAATGTCACTGAAAGGGTTTTGGTAAATAATTAATAAGTAAAAGTACAAAAATCAATAGTGAGTTTTAACTTCAGAAAAAGTATTGCCATACAAAACATTTTTTAAGCTTAAATACTATATTTTTTTAGCAGAAGTATCCCCGAACTCCCTATGTACTGATAGCCTCAGACACCCTTCTGGTATAGACTTTCTTCCGATTTTCTAGAACAGAAAGGTGGCAACCATTGTTTGAAATTTCGTTTGTGTCGTATAGAATTGGCGTTTCACATTGTGTTTTTCCTTTCTCTCATTCTATTTATAGCTGCTGTTTCCCAAAGGCTATTCACCTTTAGCTTCATTTTTTGTTTGGATGTGCTAGTTCAAATTTTCATGCTGTTGTGGCCTATCATTTTGTGACTATAAAATTTGTTGGACCATCTTGAATATAATAAATGATCTTCGAGCTTTCATTTAGAAAGCCAAGCCTTTTATGAACTTCACCGTTCCGGTTTTCTAGAACCATTCCACTATGTATTGTATGTCTTCCTGTGAAGAGGAATTCCTAGTGTACGTTTTTTGTCAGTTGCTTGTACGATGATTGGTTCAAACTTCACATGGAGTTTGGGTCTCACTTCGCTGTCGAATATACATGGACTGACTCTGGAAGAGAAATAGATTTTTTCTTGAAATGACTTGTAATATTCTTTACCTAGACCACTCAGAAGGTACTCGTGTACAAAACAATCAGAGAAATTTGTCTTACTGACTACACCTCTGGCCTTGTTTTCCGTCTTACACTATCACTAACATCCACTTCCATACCCACGTCACTAATGTTAAGGTTAAAAGAGTTTGTCGAACATGGATGTGACAATTTGTAGAATTCTCTGGGTTTTCTGGATTTTCTGAAGTACCTGAATCAGTCATTCAAATGCAATGTTTTCTTTAGGGAAAAAAATATCTTACTATATAGTAGGAACGTTTTTCCTTCCACAATAAGGCAATAGTTTAGTATAACTGGTATACAATAAACGGCTAATAACGAACTGTGATGAAGTTCTATTTGTCTATAGAATCAATGCAAAACGTTTTTCATATATCGGTATAATATAGAAACAATGCTTCATCGTTCTTTAAGTAAATATTTGACTATGACATTAGTAATTATCTCTACAATTCCACTTTCCGTTAGTGTATAATTTAAACGTGATATCCGTTCGAAATGCATGTTCTAATAGTTTGTTCCTACGTTTTAACTTTGAAGTTTGATTTTTCATATATAGTAACCATAGGGATATCTGCGATTTTCCCCCACATATGTGAAGCTGGTTTTTCTCTACATGAGATGAGCTTTATTTTTCTTTTATTTAACTTTACAACTCCTGTTAATTGATGCTTGCGTGTAATGAGAGGCTTGTCGTGTAAAAATGTACAAGGGTCTTGTGCATGTTATAAGCAAGATGAACCTACTGCCTGCATAGACGTTTTTCTTCGTAATAAGTAGTGTCAAGTATATTTTATGCAGGTTGATGATGTCGAGGTTGTTTTATGTATAGTAATATTAAAAGGACAGACGTGGGATGTCGCCCCCCGTGATGTCCTTGAGGACATCCATTATTTACAGGAAACTAGATGGTTTCTGCTTCTCCAGTCGGAGTATTTATAGTTGAGTTCACCAATGACAGTACACGTTAGCTTATGTACCTGCAAGCGTTTCATTCCCGAGTTAGTCATCAAGACAGGTATTTTCTCCAATCGTTGCGCACTGTTTACTTTCATATGTGGAACGCAGGGAGCGGAAGTGCAAGTGTTCTGATAACCTTGTACTTCCAGTTGACTATTATATGATCACATGTATGATTTGAGATACGTTTATCTTGAACATGGATGACAATCGTGTTCTTTCAATTTCCCTACTTTACTCCTGTTCTGTTCAGCTTATGAATTGCTGTTGCTTTCGTGGCAAAATACAAGCTGTGTACATGTTGGCAAAGCCTATAATTTGTATCAGGAGAAAGTCAATTAAGATAGTATACTTCAGAAGCACTTGGTAGCTTGGAATCGAATGCTTGTCAATACCATTTTTTTAGAATACGTTTCGTTTCCGGAAGGAAATTAAGTTACGAAATGTATCACAACCGATCTTTTTAATTGACCTGTACCTGGCAACATTGCTGAAGCGTAATTGAGAATAAATTAATTTGATTGATCTTACCTGTGAAGGGGGTTAGTAAACTATACGATAAATTTAAGAGTTTAAAAACAAAAAAGTTATTTGGACTCTGTTTCTCACTTTGTATAGAAAGCAACATCTCTCTCTCTCTCTCTCTCTCTCTCTCTCTCTCTCAACGGCATTGCTCCCGAGTAATCAAAATTTCCATGAGCAGATATTTTGGCATCGGAACATACCTTTTGTGTCCATCAGAACTTCTCTTCATTGTGAAAAAAGATTATACTTGTCGATTATATTTAGCTATTAAATCTATGTGTGTGGTGACAGAGATTATTCTTTATTGTTGTGGGTGTATAATAATGACCTTAATCTCATTCTCCTAGCAATGACTATTAGAAGGAAGAAACGTATTATTTCCTGTAGTTTTTTGTTTCATTTATGTGTGGCTTTATATATACTTTGTATTCAACGAAAACTGTCCTCCGCTCTGTGATAAAGGTAAATAGAACACTAATGAGTTGTAGAAATCTAAGTAAATTACGTATTTTAGAATGGTCGTGTCAATTGGACTCACGGATTTTTACAGAGTAAAGAGTACGAATAAAGAGTAGCAGAATCAACAATTGGTTAATGTATTTTGCGCGACTTCTATTGGAAAATTGAAATATAAAATTAGTTTCTCTTATTTAATCAAACTACTGTACCATAGATCAATGGTTGCCAACCACCGGTAAGCGAAACTATTATAATAGTTCTTGGAAAATTAATATATCTAATTATTTGACACTTTTTTTGTTTATAGATTTCGGCAGTACAAATTTGATATTAAACTTTATATTTCCTTTCCCAAACTACCAACATCTGAAGATGTGTTTACATTTTCCCGGTCCTTGAAAGTTTTTTTTCCCCATAGTTTGCCGGTCCGGGACTATTAAAAGATTATGAACACATACACTACCATAGATCGTAGTTGAAATGACATGGTCGTACAACTTCTTCAGGCTTTTACTGCATCTATAGTTAAAAGTTTGTTCTTACTTAGAAATAGCAAGAAAATTCAACTAAATCTCATACTATATTAATTAATATTCTAGACGTGAAGGAGATACTTCCATTGTGAGTATTTCAACTCAACAACATAAAATTCCTTCATTCAACACTTTAATACCTGAAACAATTACACATTGATGCACGTTACTTTTATTGAATAGAATCTATTCTGATTTAACTTTGTTTCATTGAATTCATTCTTTAAATGTCAGGTTATTTGTAAAGAAAATCATCTTCATCTTTTCAGTCAATCATTGCGATAATAATTAAACAAACATAAATATTTTGTAGTATTATATAATAATCAAAATCGCTAAAGTATAATGGTTCCATCATAAAAATGAACCATAACCTATGTAGTCTATTAATCCAAAATCATTTCGTACACTAACATTCCATCAATTAGGTCACTGTAATTATCACGTTTCCAAACTGAATTTCAAAGTACTTATGTTTATAAAGACTTAGGTAATTCCAAAGCTTCCTTGAGCTTACCTAGTGATAACAATTACTCCAAATTAGTTCGTTAAGTTAGATAAAAAGGACGAAAAGTTTTATGGGATAAACATTTAGTGTTTAACAATAGCTCAACATCAACTTTAGTTCCTTTTTCCTGTCGGTGTTTCTTTATTATCTGTCATCATTATGTCTTCTTGATCCTCCGTATGAGTTGTTTTATGTCGTTTTTTTTCTTTCTTTGTGCGTTGAGGTTTGCTCTCATCTGCAAGTTGATGATCCGAAATTTGCACTTGTTCAATTACGAATATCGAAGATTCAGTTGTTTTAAATTTCAAAGTACTTTGTGGTGATCGAACTACCTCTTGTTTATATTGCGAAGCTGTATCAATTAATACTTCTAATTGCTTGCTAATCTGGGTCTGTATTTGGTGTTTTTTCTATAGAAAACTATTTTATCAAACTTTGTTCGCTCGAAATGTCCACATTATGATGAAATTGTGCCAGCAAGTTGTTGATTTCCCTGATAGTCATCGGTATTGTATTCATCTCATCTGTATGTGTCGTTCCAATACTTACAATACGTTCGTCATGTATTGATCTTCTTTGATTTGAGTTGATGTCATGAATTATTATAACAAAAGAAACAAATACTAATTAGTGAGAGTTATTCTAATGAATATGATGACTGGTTCTATGAAGAATTGCTACTAAAACCACTAGCTAGTGGTCATATGTATACTTAATATATGACCGTCGTATTGCATTCCCAACTCAATACAAGAGCATTTCATCACTGCCATTTCTTCCCAAGAGCTCTGGGCGAGGTTGTGGGGAGATACAACGTCCAAGAACTTCATTTGAGCTTAACAGATGAAATGTGGCGTCACGAGAAGTGGGGATATCCAGTTTTGGACACACCGCCAGAAGCAGAATTGTGACTGTGGTTTCAAGAAGTTACTGTGAATGTGGATAAAATATGGAAGGAACTGACTGGAGCCTTGTCTGGACTCTTCTGTGCTTCCTTGAACTTTATTGGTACAACCAACAGTCTTAACCCCGACTGAAGTTTTCGACCAGCTGGCACCATCGCCAAGGAAGGACAAATTCCGAATTTTACATAAAATTATCTGCAATATACAGCACTTCCGCGGGAGATAATTTGCACTGAAAACCAGACTCCATGGATGAAATTGCTACCGTGCGATTCCAAGAAAGGATTTTCTACAATATTAAATACTGGCTCCATTTACAACTGGCGTGGCCGCTTCTTGTCACCATTCATTCCTCTATTTAATTTTTATTTCCTATTATATGACCACGCCTTCGCCGAAACGTTGTCACTTTTTAGAGCTGTGTGTTTGTGTGTGAACTGTATGTAAGCCTGCCTGCTTCTTCTAACGGAAATATAATTTTTATTACATCTTTTTATCGTATATACTGTATGACTATATATATAATAACACTAAGACAAGAAAGGAAGGCAGGAAGGAAATAAAATTATTTAAGGAAAACTGAACATAGAAAAGGAGAAGATACTTACATCAACTTGTTTCAGCAACAAGCAAATAAAATAACATACAGACAAAAGCACTATAGTTCGATCCAAATAAGATCTTTATCGAGTCGGAAGCTATAGATAAGGAACACTTGTACGGAGACAAAAGAATGGAGCTTCCACATCAGGATATCCGCCAGGATTTTCAGTTTCGGAGTGTAAAGTGAAAATTGGGAGGGTCAAAGTGAAGTTTAGAATGGTTTCTATCGACTTTTCAAATCAAAACTTTTTTCACAGGGGGGTCTGGCGGAATCACTGCTCCACACACATATCTTCGTACAACTCTTCGCCATCCATATCTTCCAAATTGACTAAGATCTCATGGAGATCGAAATATAGTGTTTTAATTTGTTAGATAGGTAGAAATAAATATATAAGTAAATAAAGATAGATAGATATGTATTTACTCAACTGACATTTCAGTTCAGTTGAGCTGACAATTAGCCCTTACATTAGAGCCAAAACTTCTAATAATGAACTTCTTAAGTTCATTTATTATTACGTATTATATTTACTAATGTAAGATATAAAATAATTATATTTTGTTTACTTGAAGAAAATCATTTATAAATTAAAGGAAAGCGTGAATTCATGAAAATGTATTATATTAAACCTACCATTGATAGTGCGTTCCTTAACTTGCAAGTATTATGATCATTAGGAAAACTTGTAATTAACGAAAGGCTGCGACAAATTTCATAAATAAGCTCCCAGAAAGTCAGTTGCTCTGATTAATATTGTAAAACTTTTAAAGGACAAAATATGAAGCGGCAATATTATGAATCAATAAGTTACAAACTTCATAGCCGCGTTCATGCGCTGAATTCATATAAAATTAATTCAGCTCTCCATCACCTCTTCTTTATTAATTATCTGCATATTTTATTTCTATCAAACTAATATAGAAGGAAAAATCAAACAGCTTAAGATTAAGAAATATATCATTTTATTGTAAAACGCGTTTGCTCAAACGGACATCTAATGTCAATTCTGAAAATTCAATTTCCTCAAATTCGAGTTTGAATGGCATTAACAGAGTGAGACAAATAGGAAAAATGTATTACAGTATCAATTTCCACTATCTTGCTCTTTGCCTATGTGTGTTTTCCCACTCATATTTTTTACCGAGGTTTAGCCAATAACCACAGTCGTATTTATTTTGGAGGAAAAACAAGAATGTAAAAATTATAGATACTAAATTAAGTATTTAAATTTTACTGTATAAGTATTTGAGAAAAAAATATTTATATCAAATGTACTTCTTATGCAGACACACATAATCTTACTAAATTTACAAACCTTAATTTTCTTAAAATTCATCCATCTGAAGTATTAATCTTCTGTTCTATATTCCTTTAACTTCGTTAAGTTATTCATTTGTTTTCATATACATGCTCTTTCTATTGCTTCCTCAGCAGCGAAACAGAAGCAGAAAGCATGCATGCGTATTAGAAGGCTTTGCAGATCCCCTTTGCGTGAAATGAAGCAATTACTTATTGGTATTTCGTAAAAAGCAGCATGGTTTCACGAACTATAATATTCGTGCATGTTTACTTTTCCTGCTAAAATAACTTAACTGGATTACTTCGGGTATTAAAAACAGTTCTCAATTGAAAATTTGTAGCACTCGCTGCTAATGTTTATGTATTCAGTATTATCAGTTTCAAAGGCGTATGCGTCGGTGCGGTGGTGTTACTCTACACCACATAGATATGATAGTTTAAGATCACAGGTGCAAGATGTGGTTGTTTAGCAAAATAAGATTTAATTTAATACTTTTCTTTTTCATAAATTATGTTTTCTTATTTTTATATGAGGGTTACAGTAAAACTAAACAAATCAGCTACTTTTGACTCACCCTATACAATTTCTTGCATATTCTTGAAACAGCATAAATAATATTATCTTCGTCATATTTGTTCATTTCTATCCACTGCTGCATGAAGACCTACTCCATATTGTTTCCACAAATCTCCATCAACTAATGTTCTCACTCATGTAGCTCCCAACAAACATTTGATTTCATCCACCCATCTTACTTTTGGTCGTTTTCTAGGTCGTTATTTTCTATAAGGATGCAATGTACAACACTTGTCGTACATTTACCAAGTGTTCGTCTGACTGTTGCCGGTCTACCTCCACTTATCTGAGTCACAATTTATTTTGCTCATGTATTGCTACTTCGATGTCCAAACAAATATACAGCACGTCCATGTGACCTAGAAGATCAGAGAGGCTGTTCCCTCTAAAAATTTCTTGACCTTAAAAATTTAGTTTTATGTGTGTAACTAGGAGGAAAAATTATTTATCGTAACCCGTACTCAGCTGAATTTCCTATCTTCCCCTCTCAATATGTAGCGGGTGGCAGTGGCCACTAATTTGGGATTGTCATTGAATAGGTAGTGCCTTTACCACTCCTGCTCGACCTAAACATTTTAGCTGAAGGTTTTCGTGACTTCCTTCAGCTAAATGAGTTGAATCTCAGAATACAACTTGTTAAGAACTTTAAGATAGAGCAAGATATGCGACTTGCTTTCATTTACACAGAGCACAAAAGCAAATAAAATCCCTTTAAAATTATAGGTGATGACAAGGGTTTTACTGAACAGTACATTTTTTTATAAAAGAATTCACAGCTTCGATAAATGTTTTGGTTTGCTCTTCATCAAATGAAAACTATTATGAAATTGAATTTAAAATGTAAATATAAAATATTTATATAACGAATATAATATTTATATTAACTAACTAACAAACTCTATCGCTTACGGAACTCGCAAGCTCATCGCCGCAGTAACAAACGTTCATCATTGGATTATATCCTGGGCGACATCAAGACTGTTTTCATCTTGAACATCTATCACCCGAAGATCGTTTCTAATATTGTCATCGCAACGACGTCGCTGTCTTCCCCACTGTCTCTTTCCCTCCGGGTTTCCAACCAAGATAGAATATAATCTTCGTTCACTCCTATCCGAACTACATGGCCTGCCCATCTTAGCCTTCATTATTCTTATGAAGTCGGGTGAATCATATATTCTCTGCAGTTCCTTATTATGCAGTCTCCTCCATTCTCCAGTCACCTCGTCCCGTTTCGGACCGTTCAAACACACGTAATGTATGTTCAACTGCCAGTTCAACTTCAACTTTCGCAGTCGTAAAATATTACGGGCTGAATAACCGTTCTGTATATTTTCAATTTCAATTCCCTTGATAGTATTCACGGAGTTAGGAGTTTCGAAATTGAATAGAAACATGTGTTACCCGATGCTAAGCAACTTTATATTTCTTCCCTGACCTGTTTTTTGATAGCTACATATGCTACCAAGTATTTAAATTTACTTACTTTCTCTATAATGTCATTTTCAATTATTATGTATCAATTTCCTTCATCGGTTTCAATTTGTTATCTTGTGTTTTGTTTTCTCTACGTTCATCTGTAGACCTATCTCATTGCTAGCTTCTACTAAGACATAGAGTTCACTTTGTAGTGCAACTATATCATTCCCTATTAAATCTACATCATCCGCGTATACTAACAGTTGGTTTACCCTTTTTTGGCCTCTTTTACTTAACGAATCACAACGGAAAGTTAAATTGTAGGGGTTACACACCATCACCATGTTTCAATCAGTTGCGAATCTCGAAACTGTCTTACATATTCTTACCTTCACGTATTCTGCTTAAGGAGTCACTGAGACTTATCCTTACTACCTAAACATTTTTTCTTTGGGTTAGGGGAGGGGAGGAATTCCAAACTGTACTAGGTTGTATAGGTTTTTTTTTTTCCTTTTCATAAAGTAATATGCTTTCTTAAAATCTCTGAATAGCTGGTGCACCGTCCCATCGTATTCCCACTTCATTAATATTTGTCCCAAGGCAAAACTCTCATCCAACCTACATGTATTTTTTTTTCTAAATTCACAATGTTGTTCAACAATTATTTCATCTACGTACGCTGAGGTGTGTTAGCAAGGTATTAATCAACCCTTTGTAACATGTTGGGAGTAAAGAGATTCCGCGTTAATTATTACATTCAGATTTATTGCCATTTTTGTAAGTCTGAACTATTACTGAGGTTTTCCATTCCTTTCGAAGCTCCCCTATTCTCCATATAACACGTATAATGTTATGTAGTTCCTTGAGTAGTGTTGTTTCTCCCGCTTTAATTAGTTCGGCTGAAATGTTGTGAAGTCCTGGTGATTTTTTTTAAATTTCTTTATCGAAATTTGGACCTCAATCTTGCTCAATCTTGCGTTTCGTGTTACCGTAGTGGTTTTCATTTCCTTCGGTTTTATTATTTAGTCATCGCTTCCTTGCTTGTTTTCGTTCCTCGTGAAGCTTGATGCATTCTTCATCAAACCAAAGCTTCTTTTTCTGTCATTTCTTATCACCTACACGTTCTTTTGCTGGTCTCTTCACAGTGTCACAAATAGCCTCCCACATATTATTCACATCAATTTTATTACTATTACTAATGTCATCTTCACTATTACTCAAGTCAGCTAAAATTTCGAAAATATTTGAGATTTCGATTTTGTAATCTGCCTTTACGCCTGGATTATCTAATAGTTTTGGTTCAAATTTCAGTTGTTTTGATCCTTGGCTTTCCATGTTCGCGTTGGACAACTGGAACGTCACTTTTGTTATCACTAACTGATGGTCGGTATTAATTTTCGCTCCCTTGTACGCTCTAACGTCCATTATATTGGTACGTCTTCGTCTATCTACTAATACATGATCGATCTGGTTGTGTGTTTTGCCATTCGGAGATGTCCATATGTATTTGTGTCTATCTTTGTGTTCAAAGTATGTGGTCTTTACTATTAGATCTTTCGATATCGCGAAGGTTATCAGTTTTTCTCCATTGTTGTTGCCCTTTTCGTGAAGACTTGAATTGCCTATAGTAGTTCTAAAACTTTCTTGCCTGCCTACCTTTGTGTTTAAATCTCCCAACACAATTCTGACATAATACCTCAGAAATTGGTCAAATAACCTATCTAGCTCATCGCAAACGTATCTTTGTAGTTATCATCAGCTTGTTCAGTCGGAGCATGGACATTTATTAAAACCGTGTTATACCATCTTGTGCGCATCATAATGTAGTATAGTATTTCGTTCACGAACTCTACATTCTGGACTGTTGAAATGATACTGTTCTTAATGAGGAATTCCTGTTCTAAACTCGTGTGATTGAGTTCTCCCGTAATAGGAAGCGTATTTGTCCTTTCAAATTATGTGTTCGCCATCCCATCGGACCTCCTGTAGTTTGTACATTCCACGTTCCTATCCTAATGTCGTTCTTAATCCTGTTCTTGGAACATGATCTTCTCGAGCGTCTTTAGAGTGAGCCAGATATCTTCCACCCGGTGATAAATAATGAATTTTTGAGTACCACCCTGAGAAACAGTTTCAGAAAAAAAATATAGCCAAATTTTCACGGTCCATTATCGTAACGCACCTAACAAACACACTTCTCAAGAAACTCGTAGTCAAAGAATGATAGTCAAATTTACATTGCGTGTCCGGAAGTGATTCAGCCACTTCCACTCCGAGGGGGGTGGCAGGAGAGTTGCCGGTTTGGGCGCAGTGTTGCCAGCATCATTACTGTTCTAGTGCACCTTACCGTGAGAATGTAATTATTTCTGACTTTGAAGTCTATCCAGCCCTAGGATTGAGCCCTCGTGATTCTCCTACTTATTGTTTTAAGGTGGATTCTTTGTGAGCCTTTTGCTGCAGAAAGATCAGTAAATGTATCAGGTATCTTCCTTGCAACGTTAAAAAGAGTTGAAAAATAAAAGAATATGTGTTAGTTACTCGTCTTTATTAATCTCTTCAAATCAGGAATCACAATATGATAAAAAAAATTACGATAAATTCTCTACGATGTCTAATAGGCAATGTGGCGGACGATAGAAACTTGATTTGACTTTAATATCTTCAAAATATTTAACATTGCATTACAGAAAATAAAGTGTGTCTTATTACAGCTAAATCAATTCGCTGTAACGTAAGTATCACAATTTCGTTACGCACTATAGATGAGAGTACACCGTGATACATTAAGAATTCCGATGGATCCAGACTCTGCATTTGATTGTTCACGCGTATGTACGTTGTCTATTTAGTGGCCCCAGAACTTTGAGAATGCCTACTTCAAATAATCATAAAATCACCTAACTCCACGCAATAAATATTACTTAAATGTTTTTCCTGTCTTTCAGCCACTAAATCTTCTCATCGCTATTATTTAATTCAACACTATGTAGTTACTCGTTATACTTTCCAAGCTACCCATGAATTTCTTAAAAATTACCAATAATCAAAGGTTTCCCAGGGGTTTTCTCAGTTTCAGCAGATGAATACCGGGATGGTACGTTAAAAAGGGTCCTGGCCGATACCTTCCTCACCCTCTACCTAATCCACCGCCGCCTGAGCTGAAGATGCTAAGATACATTGAGAAAAATGAAATTCAAAACTAGTAACCAATAATTTACTTTCTTCCATTTCCACACAAATGCTGGCAATAATATAAGCTAACGATTTCACATATACAATGTAAGCAATTTTCATTGCAATAATGAAAACTGAAGTTCACAATCAACGTTTCTAGGAAAAGTTATATTTTGAATTAATTGCTTAGATACATACACTCATCATTTGATGATTTAGAAACGACTAACTTTTACAAAATCCAATAAAAGATATGCAGAATTTTGAAATTCAGTAAATATGGAAGTAAGTTACAGAAAATAAATTTATATTTATTTAAATTTAATTCATACATCTAATGCGTAAATAACTTGGATATTTGCAATCCAAATTTAGGTAGAGTTGTTCAGATGATTTAGTTCTATGATAATTATTTTCGGAATTAAACTTGCAGTATTAATGATTTAATAACATATTTTAAAAATGTAATAAAGATAATATAATATAATTAGCTGTCTCTGTTTGTTCTATCTTTCTGCCTTAGTGTAAGATTTTCTTTCTACGAATTCTAGTTGTCAGTTTCATTTTTATAGATTCAAAAATTGTTCCAATAAGCTTCTTCAGTATGCAAATTCAGCATTAATTATTATTTTACCCGTTTCTATTTCTTAATTTTACTATATACAAAGATTTTTCTTCGTTGTATCTTCCCAGTTCTTGTAATTCTCGTAGCAGTTTGAACTATTTCATTCTCTTTCAGACTCAGTTTTTAAAATATTTTTTAATAATACATGTACTTTTTTTGCTTTGGTTAAATTAGTTGAATAGCTGCTTTCTTAAAAACTGTGGTGATCAAGCAGTAGGAAATAGGGTGTTCGATGATAGATTTTCTGAACACTTGCTTCATCTAGTGCCCTTAATTTCATCTGCATTCCTCTTACCTTTTGTTTACGTATCCTTTGATTCCACTTTCTAATCATTCAGATGAAACTGACCATTGGATTCCCTAATTTCCACCTTCGCAGATAACAGTATACAAAATCTTAAACACATCATAGCTAGACTTTAAATACTTCCCCAAATCTTTCAAAAGGTGAAAATGTTTTAGGTTAGGCTATATTGGGGTAGTTTCTTACGTTCGTTATATGTAAATTAGTATCTTGAATCATGTTTAATTTCGCTTAATGGTAGGTTAAGTGAAGGTTAGGTTAGATAAGGTCAGATGTTTACGATATCCGGGGAGACCATCCATGGTTTTTAACCCATTTCAGAGATGTGAATTATTCTATTGTGTTGCTTGCTTGCTTCAACATGTATTTTTCTTTTATCTCAGGACAACAATTATTCATTTACACTTAAAATATTTTAAATATTCTTAGAATATTTTGTAACTTTTCATTTCATCACTATCTTGATCACTAAAATATTATTCATATGGAGCTCTCTGGGTGATGTAGGCTGTATTAAATATGTTGCGAATTACGTTCTATATCTTGGAAAAATCTGCAGGGAGATCTCAGTGAACTCATTGTTAATGACATCTCAGTGGATTAATGTTTAAAATTTAATTGTGGAGTTTTAACACATAGAATGCTGGTTTCTGCTTCCAAATTCAAAGACCCGTGACGCAATAACCAAAGAAAAAAATTAGAACTGATATTTCAAGCGATACTATTGTTTTAATACAGCTTTTACCAAACCACACGTCCTCATAAGCTATCTTAGTGTGAAACAACTAGTCTCTGATATTCATGCTTTCATTGTCTCTTGAGGTTCCAACTAATGAAAAAGGGAACTAATTCATATTAACAGCCACGAGAAGATCTGTAACATACATTTTATCGATTCATATTTACGGAGAAGTTTGAAAGTCATAAATGTTTTGATTGTACCTTTTAGTTTTATGGTAAACTTATCAGGAACTCAAGGCAAATTTTGGGAATATTACAGCAATTGACTGGCATAATAAAAACTCTTTAAAAATTCAATTTTATATTTGAATCAAGTATTATCTAGTTTTAATAGCTTTTACTTTTATTGTTTCAATTTATTTCTAAACGCCCTGAATGCAAAGTTTTTTTTTTAAATCAAAGACTGTTTACCTATAAAAAGTAAATTAGTCATAATGGAAGGTGTTTGGAGGTTAAGTATGCCCTTGAATCTGTAACAACTGAAATGAAAACGTCTTCCTATGAGATGTAAATAAAATCACCTGAAATTAATGGTACAGCAAAACACTTATCTATGGATGTGTACATAAAGGCTGGGTCTTTAAGACATATGGCACTGCAATGCCTCTACATATATGGATCAATTCTTCTTATTCGTTAATTATTGATATGGTACTTTTATAAATTGACGTTCAATATTTATGCTAATTTATTCAATACGTTCTTGAAAATCAACCGCAGCTGATTTGTTGTAAAATAAGAAATATTGTTAACTTAATAAGTGAGTTTCATAAATTCTTAAATAAACTCATTGCATTTCCAAATGGCTTTGCATTTGGATGAGTTATTGCAATCCTGTACGCAGGCCGTAAAACTCAACATGTATTATCAGATATTCTATTTGGTCAAACCGCTACTGGTGTTGGAGGAGCATATATCTTGGCCATTAATCTGCTGCCAATTAATTACACACTTATATTGGAAAGAGTAATCACTATCTTCTTATTTAAGTTTTAGCTTAATTTAAGTTGATTGTAATCATTTTTAATAATGAGTATGGTTGTCAATATTTTCCAAAAACATCTTTAAAAAAAATATTAAGCAAGACTTCTGTACACATTCATTCATCTTCAAATAACTTCAATCATTGTGTAAGAGATACGTGTAGCTAGATTAAGAACATCCTTGCTGTTATGAAAAAAAGTTAATCCAATTTTGATGGCTCATCAGATTTTCTTCAGAGCTTCATTCACAATTTCTATCGAAAAAAAAACCCTCTGCTTCATTTTTAGAGAATAAAATGTTGTAAGGACACATTCCACACTTAATTGAATATTTTGTTGGCAGACTGTGCAAGAATAACCAACTATAAATAGGTGGAAGTGTGCAAAAATAGTGCATGTTAGAATAGACCTGTAACGTTATTGATATTTATTTCATTGAAGTTGTTACAGAGGCAGGACTTAAATTGTCCTGAATGC
>JAGDQP010022986.1:0-29743 GCA_022664845.1 Lepisma saccharinum | reverse complement strand
AGTGCTCCCACGCTGACCAGACGGGTTGGGAGAGGAGAGCCGAAGCTCTCAACTGTGATCGCTACCTCTTTATTCAGGTAGCTCCCCAATTGGCCTCACGTTGCCTCTATATATGTATATATATATATATATATATATATATAGAGAGAGAGAGAGAGAGAGAGAGAGAGAGATACTAAGGGGATGAATTACAAGGAAAATATATAATCGACACATGAAGAAGCCCACACTTCGAAGAAATGAAAAATGGAAATGACAAACGTTCTAAGTGCCATTGTTTAAAAAATCACTTTTGTTCACAGGCATGTTCGATGTGCTCACTCGTATGTCCCTATCCTTGTTCCAAGTAACACATATAGAAGAGGTGAAAGGAATCACATTATGTTGGACACCAAATCTATTCCGTTTTCTACTTTTTTTTTGTAGAATTTTAAATTTGGCACTTAGAACATTTAGCGTTAAATAAAATACACAGAATACCTGGTCTGGGTTCCATAATGAGCTTTCCTGTTCGAGAGTTAATTATCAATTTCGGAAAAGAAAGCTATCAGTTGTAAATAGGGTAGGGTGGGGGTATTCTGAGAAAATACACATACCCGGGAACAAAATCCACCAAAGGAAACGTAGCTTGAAAGGAAACTCATAATTATATACAAAAATAAAAAGTCCTTCGAAAAAAAAAAAATAAACATGGAGAAAAATCTTCAATTCACAAGTTTGAATTTATTTATGGCCTTTAGGCAACTCAGGTACAGGTCGAATTTGTCAAATGTGTTCAAGAAGTTTATTGTTTCTTTTCGTTCCATTCATGAAAAGTATTTTTTTTTTTAAATTAGAGAAACGCGATATAAAAATAACATAACGAAATGCGTATAATAATCATTAGGGTTTGGCGGAAAGCGTCAGGCTCTTTAAGGCACGTTGAATCCTTTCCATTGATCCCTAACATTATCTTCCTTAATTCTGCCCAGGAATTCCATTCTTCTTCCTCTTTCTCTTTTTCTGTGCAGCCAATGTCCTAACCCGTTACATTTTTATTGTCTCTAGCACTGTTCGTGTCTTGCCTGCTCTCTTCGGTGCTTTCTCTCTTGTATAGCTAATTTTTTTCATTCTCCTCCATGCCTGCATTTCGAATACTTCTATTTTTTTCCCCTTAATCTTTCATAGAATTAGGCATCTCTAATTGCCTGACAGTTATTTTCGTATTGATAGTTTCCGCCAAACAAGACTCAGTATCGATACTGACAGGTCACGAGAATTATCACATCAGATGCGAGTTTCCATACATTGACGAGATTATGGGATCTTATTTACTGAAGTACGGGTATAATATGCACTTACATATAGTTATCGTCAGAAACTGACAGGATTTTGAGGCACTATAATGCGGAATATTTGCGTAATCTTTGATCTTGAAATCTGGCAACACTGACGAGAACCTAAACGTAATGGCGGAATGACGTGTGTTATGATGGAGTTACGAATGACCATATTGTTCGTAAGTATCGGAACCTAAACGAAATCCAATGTTACTAAAAGAAAAAAAAAATGAATGTGTGGGACCCATAATGGTCCATCTTGGCCAATGGTGTAACAAAAATAGCTTGGTCATGCAAGGGATAATGTTTCTGAATTGCATTTTATTTATGGTCTTTAGGCATCTAAGGCTCAGACCGGGATAGGGAAGAGGAAAGAATATGGGAAAGGTGTCGACCAGGGCCTAAGTTGAAGATACCATTCCGACATTTGCTTGGTGAGACTGAAAAAAAAACCCTAATCATAATGGTCGGCCGCTGGGATTGAACCCACGACCTCCGGAATGCTAAGCCAACGCTTTAACAATGAACCACAACCACTCGCTGTAAATGAGAGCAGTTTTCGTTCAAAAGAAACCCACACCTTCAAGTTTTTTTTACTATTGTTTGACACTTTATAAATGGGTTATAGCGTACATTCCTTCTTGTTTCCATAAGGAAAGACAATTATTTAGATGCACATAAAAAATAGATGTAAATAACAAAAATCTAAATGAGAAATGCAAGCTAATATAGTGTACGTATCTGAGATATCACCGCTGGACTTTGGGACGAAAGACTGTTAATTGTATCAACAACATTGGACGACAGAGTTAATGAAAGAAGGTAAATTCTCGCCAAAGAAAGACCACACTGATTAAGCTTTCTGCTGCTATCAGACAAATGTAACCTTTCTCCTCTATCAAAATACTGTGTCAGCACGTTCTTCTTTTTCTCTTTTTCTGGTACAAGAGCCGAAATTACGTTATATGGCACCACTATCAATGTCTTTCCTTCATTTTGTTGGAAATAGCATCAAATCGTTCAATCGAATCCCCACGTTTCACGTGCAAATTTAAACCTAGTGTATCGGTGGATATAGATAATGGGGGTTGCCAGCCGTCCGGTATTTTACCGGACGGTTCGGTTTTTGACCTCCTTGTCCGGTACGACCTCAAAACCGGACGTTAAATGTCCGGTAATTTTTTCCTTTTACTCGTCCTATTCTCTGTTCTATTCGTATTATTTTTTAATTACGTGGAAAGTAGATTTCGTTAAATCTGGATTCTAAAATGAACCGCATTTGACAACCGATGCCAATTTGACCTATTTTTGACTAAATCTAGCGTATTTGGAGAGGCATTTAGCCATACAAATATACGAAATGCTTATAGCCTTAAATATAGCTTATTTTATGAAACTCTTGTCATTTTTTGGCCTTTTTTATTAGTTCTCCATACCAAAGCTTTGCTTTTATATACCAAAGGTAAAATAAAATAATGGCTGAGCAAAGCACTACAATTTATTTTAAAAAATTAAAATTTTTGTAAACGTTTTCGCCGACTACCAAAATACTCGGCTTCCTCAGACACACTAAATCATATACACAACACAACCTTCAGTGAGACAGTTCCGTGGTTCCTGATTGGCTCTTATCAGAAGTTCCCAGCCAATCCCGTACCGACTACAAAAAGTGAATTTTTAATTAACCCCTGCTCCTACTACCTTTATCTTACAAAATCAAATTAAGCCCTTTTCCTCTTCCTTCTTGTACAAACTATTTAAATAAGAAAATAAAATAAAATAGAAACTAAATAAAATAAAATAAAGTAAGCAATAAAATAAACAAAACTAATTATACAATAAAAGAAAAATAGGGAAAACTAAAAATATATACAATAAATAAAGAAATAAATAAAACTAAAAAGTTAAAAATATAAAATAAAGAGTAAATAAATAAATAAATAATAACAAAGCAACACTGTACATCCTTACAACAATAATACAATCTATATTTTCAGGCTTCTCAATAACTTATCCCACTGGTCATCAATTTTAAGTCCCGCGTTCCAGTTCATCGCTTTTCCACCTTCAACTTCTATAAATCGTGCTTCTTTCCATTTTCTGACCGTCCTTCTGTCTTCCTGTCCTAACACTTTTACTTCACTCCAATCCACTAAATGTCCCGTGTCTCTTATATGTTTATATATAGCATTTCTGTCCCTCTCCAACCTAATATCAGCTTTATGTTGCTTTATCCGCTCTTTTAACCTCTTTCCCGTTTCGCCTACATAACACATTTCACAATCACTACACTGGATTCTATATATCACTCCCTTTTTCTCCATAATTTCCTTCCCCTCCTCTTCTCTCTTCACTTTTTTCTTCTTATTTTCTCTTATGACGTCCAGTAGCCTTTTGCTTCCTTTTCTGTAAGTTGAAATACCTCCCATCTTCTTCAACATTCTCTTTATCACTTCTGTATCCTCTCCTATACTCTCTATCCCCCACCATAGTTTCTTCTCTTCTTCTCCATATTCCTTTTGTTCCGCTCTTTCTTCTCCTTGTCTCTCGGTCTCTCCTTTCCTTCTTAACTTCAACCTCCTCTTATCATATCCATTTCTTCTTAACTGCTCATGAAAAACTGTTATTCCTTCCTCTGCCTTTTCTTTTTCACTGCTGACCTGCCTAATTCTTTCTTCCATGTTTCTTATGAAGTTTCTCTTTGTCGAGTAATCCACATCACTCCTAGCATGGCAATAGTTCCCCAATAAAAAAATTTTAATTTTTTAAAAATAAATTGTAGTGCTTTGCTCAGCCATTATTTTATTTTACCTTTTTTATTAGCCATTAAATGATTTATAAAAATACTTTTTTCTTGGAAAATAAAGTGTAAACTTAAAAAAATAAGCCTATCTGTCATTATATACAATCGTATTAATTGATTTCTCAAGACAGAGGATGTTTTATTAGCAACCAACCCTTGTTTTATTATTATTATTATTATTTTTCTCTCTCCCCACCCCACAGATTTAGAGCTACTCAAGAATACGTACTTGTCAATTCAGATAATAATTTTATTGTCGCTCCCGTAACTGCTCCATTTGCTACATTTTAATAATTTTAATTTTGCATTTCATTGCAAGATTCTTAAGCAGCAAGAATGAGACTATATATCTTGGAGCTTTCTAATACAAATTTAATATTTTTTCGGTTCTTCAAGCCATGGAGAGTAGAGGAGAGCGAAGCTGGTAAGACTTGATTTTCAAGTATATTTTGTGCATGCCATAACTATATTGCCAATTATATTTGCTTTTCTGTTTTAAAGTACGATGTATTATTGATGGTAGACTACAAAAGTTACATGTGCCGATTCAACCAAAACTGGAATAGGTAAGTTTAATAAATGCTTCAAAAGTAACTAAAGTTATTACATTCGAACTCCGAATCGCTCAATTTTATGTGAAGTAATCACTTTTCCGCCAGACCCCCCGTTAGGGGTGTTTACCCTCCAAAGTCTTGACAACTCCCCCCCAACCTTGACAGTTTTGCTGTAAAAAATAGATAGAATCCGTACAAAATTTCACTTACACCCTCCCAATGTTGACTTTACACCCCTCCCCACAAACTGAAAATCCTTACGGAAACTCAGGTTGTTCACATTTTTGACGAACGATGATGTCACAATCTTAAGAGTATACGTACTGCTGGAGGGTGTCCGGTATTTCCATTTTCAAAAGTTGGCAACCCTAGCGTTGTGGGATATTTTGATCGATATGAACTCCCCCAAAACTCACTGTTATGTAAAGTGAGTATAATTTTGAGGCGTAATATACTTTATATATATTATACCCAGCTGCACCTTGGATCTCAAGCCCGTGAACCCCCTTCCCCCCTCATCAACTTCTAGATATGTACCTAATATCGATAGTAATATATCGATAGACAGTATCTCGATATATAACGATGATATATTGTTAACAATAGCGGCAGCGACAGATACTAGAAAATAAATCAATGACTCCGATTTCCATCTTTCTTCTCTGTGTAAAAATTTAGTTCTTTTTATTATTATTATTCCTGTCCAGCAAAAACTAGCGGTGTTGATTCAACATTTTTCGGTGTCCTAGAGCGACCACAATTTTTTCTGTTAAATCAACACAAAAAGATGATTTCGGTGACTCAACACAATGGATGTGTTATCAATGTTCATTCAAGACAATGGAGGGTGTCATCCTATCAGTTTCACAGAGTTAAATCAACAATTTGTTGTGTTGATTTAATACAAATAGTGTTGGTCGCCCTGTGACACCGAAAAGTGTTATAATCAACATCGCTATTTTTTGCTGTGTGGGCACCTACGGCCTAAGCCCGTCAGATCAGAGAAGATATACCTCAGAGACCACTTTTCCGAGAGCATCAAGGGGTGACGCAGTGGTCAGGCAGGATCTTTGTTTAGATTCCATAAAGGTATTCGCCTGGTGCAACTGAGGAAAACATTATTTAATATGACCAGCAGCAGGACTCGAACCTACTATTCTCCCTTCCGAAGCCCACGACCATAACCACTGCATCACAAGGACGGGTCTCGGCAATCCTCTTAGACAGTCGCATCTTGTATCTGTGTAATTTTACAAATGTTTATAAACCTACTTCTCTAATCGGGTGTATCAAAAGTCGTTACCTATCTCGGGAAATAGGTGGTATTTGAAGAAAATACTTAAGATCTGGGTACGGAAGTCTTTGTTTACGAGGCCGTATTTAATCTGGTAAAACCACAAAGACCTCCGCACAAAATGCTATAGAAAAGGCCTTTCGGTCAAATTCTCGATCTCATAAAATGTTTCAATGGGCACAAGCCTCGTAGGAGCTCTGAATTCAATTTTTATGACTTAAACCATTTTTCTTTTTTTTCAGGATGTTACAGATTATCGACATCCAAAGTTTCATTTTTTTTTATTTTTTTTATGACCGAAAGGTCTTTTCCATTGATTTTGTGCGCAGGTCTTTTCTCTTATAGTATTTCTGCACCCATCTTCTTTGTATCTGCTTTCGTTTACGCGTCAGCGTCTCACAAATACTGAGCGCCTATAGTCCAAAACTACCGTGAGAGAGGTTGTTACTTTATCTGTTTTAAACGCCGTTATAAATCAATATCTATCTCAGAATCTAAATCTGAAACATTTTCTTCGAGCTCTTCCTATTTCCCCAAGATAGATAATGACTTTTGACGCACCCTGTATAAACCCTACAGGTTACAGTTTTTGGCACTGTGCCCCGTATAACCAGTGGATAATGTTGTGACTTCAGATCATCACTGAATTTGAATTGAAATTTTATTTATGACCTTTAGGCATCTAAGACTCAAGCCGGGATAGGGGAGGGGAAAGGATTCGGGAAGGTGTCGCCCAGAGGCTATCTTGAAGGTTCCATTTCGGCATTTGCCTGGTGTAACTGAGGTAAAACCCCGGAAAAACCTCAGTCAGGATGGTCGGCCACTGGGATCGAACCCACGACCTCCAGAATGGTACGCAAACGCTCTACCAATGAGATACGGCGGCTCGGTACATCGTCACGGAGTCTTTCTGACTGTCGTTTCGCATGGTTTTCCTACTAGGGACCACGATGGCTCAATGGTTACAGCGCTCACTTCTGGCGCTTGGGGTCGTCGCTTCGATCCCTACTCATGCCATGTGGTCTTTGTAGTGGACAAACATCGTGTGCGTGGGTTTTCTCGTGGTTCTCCCGTTCCCTCCCACTTTCTTCATTCCACTCTCCCTATCATCATCCATCCGGTCAGAGCTAAAGTTGCCTAAGGACTTAATACATTCAAATTGTTTTCCTAAACCTAACCTTCACAAAAGCCCTGACCTCTACCTTTCTCATTCTTTCCCTCCGCGAAGATCTTACCTCAGACTTGGGATGGGCTAAGGCCAAACGTGTCAGTCCACTCCATGATTGGAAATCAAATACAGTGTAATACGGTTATAGCGACATCGGTTATAACGACACCTCGCCTACAGCGTCAAGTTTTCAGTGGTTCAAACATATTCCTCATAATAGTATAAATTGGATGTCGCTATAACTGAGTTTTGCTGTAAAAATATAAATTTTGGCTGTGTTTCAACTCACATAGCAATTCTAGCCTCAGTTCAAAGTAAATCAAGCTTATTTTGACAAGTGAGATAACTTCATGCAAGCTTAGAAAAAAAGGGTTAAACGTGGTTCAATCAAGGAGTTTAGTTTACAAGAATTAACGTTGAAATAGCCTTGACAGGACAAGAAATAAATAATATACTTAAAAATATGAAAACGTTAACCTTGGTGGGAATCGAACCGAGGTCCATTAGCACACGAATCGGATGCTGTAGTCACCAGACCACAGAATCACAGACCATAACTTACTTTCCAAGCGCTATTTATAGTCGTTCAAGGTATCAAGAAACGCCTGTAGTAAAAGGGCGGGAATTGTCGATGATTACGGCGAAACAGTCCTGGAACGTGGTGGGACTTCGCACTGACACGACAGAAGAAGTGAACGAAACAAATTTCAAGTCTGACACGCTTCCTCTTATAATTGCTTGTTCCATCAAGCTTGAATTAGAATTATTATAACAACCAAGCCATAAATAAGTTGGTGTTGTTCTAACAAGTTAGTTTCAAGCTTGCTTACTAAGTTCAACATAAATATTAAGTTTGTCAAGCTCAAACCCCAGTAGCACACAAACGTTGAGAAACGGTGAATTCAACGTTAGTTTGGTAACGTAATTTTAACGTTATATATGTACTTAAATGTTCGACTGTTCAACGGGTCTTTCGACGTTTAGAGTTCAAGTAGTCTTCAACGGCACGAAGAAGACGATGATCAACTTTTTTTTTGTAACGCTGTATTTGTCCACCTGTTCAACGGCTCAAAATCACATTTGACCAAAAGAAAGTACCAAGTTTATACCACGCGTCTGCAGTGGGATTCGAAGCTGGAACTTTCAGCACTCGTCGTTAGTAGCTCGTGGCGCTAGCCACTCATCCGCGAAGCCATCTAGCGAGTAACTACTATTTTACAATTGCTTTTATGTTACGAAAACTTGGAAGTAAAATTCATGTACTTAGGCTAGGTGACCATATTTTCTTTCCAGTGATTCCAGGGAGAATCAGGATAATTCAACTTCTTCCTTCTTGCAATTGTAAATTTGGCTACATTCCCGCTTCCTTCTACGCTACTTGAAAAATCACTTCATTCTTAATAGTAACTATCTATATTTCTTGAATTTGGCGTTTGAAAATGAGCGTGTATGTCAATCAGAAAATTCCTAATGTGATTTTAGAAAAGAAATAACAAAAAACAGTAGACAATACAAAATTAGGACCCTTGAAAAGTGTATGTCTGGTAGCCCTAGACAGAAGTAATTTCCCAATGCTTTTATTCTTCAAACCGGAGAGACAAATAGCAGGGGATTAATACTTTAATCCGGGGAAACTGCCCGGAAACCGGAGGATGAATGGTCACTCTAGTATAGCTTGGAATTTCACTCTAATTATATAGGATTGCTGATTGTATCTTGTGTTAGTTCCTTGATTTTTCTCTCCCCTCCCGGCCCATCAGATATTTGACAACATTGCTAAAAGATGGCGTTACTTTCAGAGTTAGGGTAACGTTGTGAATCTTCGTAACACAGAAGGAATAGCAAAATATTAATGAGTATGAGGATTCCTCGTGGGTGAGCAGTTAGAGCATCAAAATCCCAACGTCGAATGCAGAAAGTTCCAGTTTCGAATCCCACTGCAGACCGGTAGAGAATTTACAAACAAAATCAATACATCAACGTGAAAGAAATGGATTAAAATAGCAACTGTAGTGAGTAATTCTCCGTCATGAAATTCAATGTACTCTTTCGGTCCCGTTGAAGAGTTGGGTAAATACAACGTTAGGAAAACTCCTCTTCTTCACGTTGAAAACTACATTGATTCTAAACGTCGAATAAACCGCTGAATAGGTGGACATTTCGGGACATATACAACGTTAAAAATACGTAGCGGGACTAACGTTGAATCCACAGTTTCTCAACGTTTGTGTGCTACTGAGGAAGCAAGCGACTAACAATCTTGTTGCAAGCTGGTATGCTATCTGGGATATATAGGTCACTTATATTTGAATCCTAAAAGTTCGGAAACGAAATAAAGAGTCAGAAACACTGACAAAGGTGGTGCTGGTGTGTGGCACTACTTTCCACGCAAATACAAAAGAAACTTCCTCGGCAGTAGGTTAAATCAATGAATTGCGTGCCTCAACTGTTCGATTTGAATCTCGCATGTTAGATGCGGCATTTTAACAACTCAGTACACACATAAATACACAGAAACACAATTTGTAGCTAGAATTGCTTGGTAGTAATTAACTACATAGTTCTGTGATTTAATGAACAAGATTTGCTGATAGAAAATGCTTTAATAAAATCAGTTAATGCCAAATTAATTTACATAAGCAAGCTGTTAATAGACTTGCTATAAATACAATTTCTTTCGCCACTTTTGATATAATTTAAACCATATTTATAGAGAAAAACCTTTTTTTATACATGGTGTTTGAAAAATCGTTGCTCGTAAATTTGTGGTAAATTCATTACACGAAAGCGAAAAAAAAAGTTCATCTAAAAAAAAATTGAAATACCCTTGTACGTGTAGTGTGGGCATCCAAATACGCGAAGCATGGTCATCAATGACGTCATATCTCGATGAATAATGACGAAAGCAAAGCAATCAAAAGCGTACCCAATTCATATATTTTTTGAACAAAGTAATCAAGCTTAGGAAGGATTTCTATTAGTAGATTTCGCCACATAGAACCGGATCAACATTATCAGGATCTTAACGAATCCAGTTCCGGATAATTTGGAACCGGGTATACGGATCCAGATATTGGAACCAGGTGTCCGGATCTTGGAACTGGATAGTTGGTTCTTGTACGAAGTATCCGGCTCTTAGAACCCAATATCCGAGTATCCAGTCTTGGAACCGGGTACTGGATCTTTCTACGAATATTCGTATCTTGGAAAGAGTATCCGGATCTTCAAACCAAGTACCCGGATCTTCGAACCCGGGTACTCGGATACTGAACATAATATTCCCAACTTGAAACCAAGTACCCGGTTCTTTGAACCAGCCTACACGGACCGGCTATTGGCTCTTGGAACCGAGGATCAGCATCTTGGAACTGGATATCCAGAACTTGGTACTAGGTATTCTGTTCCACCCACTCTTAATTTCTACGCTTTTCTATTGGGCGTTATTAATTCATTAACAAAGAAGCCCTTACATCTGGAAAACAGTCAATGCGACACTCTTCCAATCACAGACTTTGCTCAAATAGATGGAACTTTGCGATTTGCTAACCCTCCACGTCTTCCATCGTTCTTTGTTGAAATGTGACGTCATTTGCGACGATGCTGCTCTATATTGTTTTAAGAGCTGATAGAAATTTACTTTCTTCCGGGAAAAAGTCAGGTGGTGGCGTTTTGTTAGCTGTGAATAAAAAATTTCGAGTTCAGAGAGTTTCTTCTCCTGATATCCCAGGCGTAGACTGTATACTAGCTAAACTTTTTGTAAATAATATTACTTGTATATTTGTTTGTGTTGTCTAGATCTTACCTGCGTCTCCTATTTCAGTATATCAAGGTTATTTTGATTTTATATATAGTATATTACCACCTGAAAGCAACATTCTCCTAATAGGTGATTATAACATCCGAGACGTCACAGGAACCGATCTTGATTTTCTTAGTTCAACATCAGTATGCCATGAATTATATTGTTTGATTAATTTTTATAGCTCAAAATCTCTCAATGATGTCAGGAACACGTATGGCAAAACTTTAGATTTAGTACTTTCCAACATTGTCAGTATTCTTGTAACGCGTGAACATGACTCAATCGTCCCTGAGGATGCATATCACCCTGCTTTATTAGCAGAATTCCTGTACACCAAGCGAATAAAAAATGCAACAAAGTCACAATCAATGGATTACAAATTCTCCAAAGCCAATTATGAACAATTATATCGCTTCATTGAATCAGCTAATTGGGAAAGCGTATCTAATAGCTCGACTGTTGATGAAGCTGTTGATTCATACTATAATATATTATATGGTATTTTTGATAAATGTATACAGCGAAAGAGATCGAAATCAAATTATCCTGTGTGGTTTTCAAATTACATAATTATACTGATCAGAAGAAAGGCATACCACCGTAGAAAATGGAAACAATCAATTGGGGATGCTACGTATCATTATGATAAATTTAAGGAAATACGTGCTCTCACCAAAAGAGAGATAACCTCCGCTTATAAAACATATTTGCATAACTGCGAAAATAACATTTTAACCGATCCAAAAAGCTTCTGGACATATATAAAAAATAAAGGACGTAAATCCGAATGCAATGTACTAAATTACGAGGGTCAACTTTTAAAGGATGAAAAAACTATCGCAAAAGCATTGATGAAGAACTTCCAGATGACACACAATGTGTCAAAATACAACCTTAATATTCTTGCACAACACAATAGTTCTGAACTCTTAGATCAATTATCCCTTGAACACGTTGAACTGCAAGACGTAGAAAAAGCCATTAAAAACTGAAACCACGGACATCTCATGGACTTATAAAGTGCCACCCTATATTATCAAAGGTTGCTCGGAGATACTGAAATATCCACTACATGTAATTTTCAATAAGTCACTGGCTGCCTCCGAATTCCCTACCAAATGGAAACTTGCTGATATCTGTCCCATTCCCAAATCAGGCAGTATGAGTAACGATATTAAAAATTATCGTCCAATAGCTATAATATCTGCACCAGCCAAAGTGTTCGAAATTATTATACAAGAACAAATATATTCACATGTTCGCTCAGTAATTTCTCCCTTCCAACATGGCTTCTTACCAAATAAATCGACTGTAACTAATCTTGTTGAATTCACACATTTTTTGGCTACTCAAATAGACAATAAAGGTCAAGTTGACGTAATTTACATAGATTTTTCTAAAGCCTTCGATGTTATTAATCATGACATCCTTCTCAGTAAGCTTGTGTCTTTTAACTTCTCATCGAACCTTCGTCAGTTCATAGCATCTTATTTGTACTACCGTAAACACCGTGTACGTTATAAAAATATAACATCCGAGGAATTTGTTATAAATTCTGGGGTGCCGCAAGGATCGAACCTAGGACCTCTCTTGTTTTTGTTATTTGTAAATGACTTGCCCTGTGTAATAATATCCTCCAACAAGCTATTGTTCGCAGATGATTTAAAAATCTATTGTAGCATTTCCTCTGAATTAGATGCTTTCTCCTTACAAAATGACATCAATGCAGTCTCCAACTGGTGCAAAACAAACATGTTGGTATTAGACATTTCAAAATGTAGTGTAATGACTTACACTAGAAAAAGGAACTATTTGGAATGTGTATACAGTATCAATGAAACACCACTGGTCCGAGTAGATTCTATCACCGATCTTGTTGTGACCATAAAGTCCAACCTCTCATCTGATATACACATTAAGCGTATTATTGGTGACGCTTTTAGGAATCTCGGGTTCGTAATGAGACAAGGAAGTGACTTCTCGAATATTGATGTTTTAAAAACTTTACATACCGCGTATGTTCGATCGAAGTTAGAATATGCTGCAGTAGTATGGCATCCTAATACAAAGAAGAACACACGGGAAATCGAAATTATACAATCTAAATTTGTTCGCTTTTTAACATACAAAGAAATAGGAATATATCCTAAATTCGAAAACTACTTGGACCTAGTAAACAAGTACTCATTCCAGTCTGGAAATTAGAAGAGTTAATTTTCTACTATCTTCTATACACAAACTGGTACATAGTAAAATTCATTCAGAAAAATTATTATCCGAAATAAGGTTGCACGTTCCGCAAAGAGTTACTCGACCTCGTAATGCAGTCTTCGACCTCCCACCCCAAAGGACCAATGTATTGGATATATCGCCTATTAGGAGAATGTGCTCATTATATAATTGTATTCTTAAAGTATGTCCAGAGTTAGAAATATTTAATGTCAATACGAGTGAATTTCATTGTTATATAAAGTAATGAATTGTTTTTACAGAATGTCACCACAAAGCATCAAATATGAATATATACAGTATCTTGTAGAATGTATCATATGTACAATGAACACCTGAACTAGGTGCATAACCTGTTGTGTTCAATAAATAAATAAAAGTTATATTTAACCGCCTGTAGCTCGGAAACCACGCACGTTTGTATTTTTTTTTTTTTTTTAAGGAACGTACTCTTAAAGAACATAGAAGTATCAGCCGCAGTAGTTGTGCGGTTTTAGTAAACAGCCTTTGGTTCCAAATTAAAACTATAGTTCTGAATTCGAATTCTATGTGGATTTCTTTGAGTTAAAATTAAAATCTCTCCTTGGCTTAACATTTAAATATATGTGCTGAAATTTAAAAATGTTAATGTCTGATGTTTGCATTATCTTCACGTCTGAGGGATAACGTTTTTCGGCAATCACTTTTCCATGGAAAGGAATGATGAAGTTAGTGATTCTAGCATTTGTCTGATGGGATTGAGACAAAAAAATGAGAAACGTAAAGCAGGATGCTCGGCGTGAGCGGAATTCGAATTCACGACACCTATCCAGTACTCAATCCGAAGTCAGCGTTCATAACAGCTAGACCACTCCTTTGACAAAATTACAGAATATATTTATTACTTGTAAGTGAAATACATCTTCAATTTGTTGCTTTAAAAGTATGTCACTTTTATTTTTGTACCAAAATGTGGATCATGTTTACAAAGTCAGTAATGTCCTTATACTTTAGTAAGTAAAGATACAAAATTGCACACAATGATCACTATAATTTTATAGAATCGTCACTGATGAGTGATAACTGACTTGATTTGTAAGGAAAGAGCACAACCAATCATACACAGGGCGAGAGTCAAAACATCAACCTCCTAAACAGCAGCCGTAGACCAGGGGGGGATAGGTTTCTTACCTATGTCAGGGATTCGACCGGACTTCTGTAATGGCAGTGTCACTTCAAAATTCCTGAGCACAAACACGCAAGCTTAAAATATTCGGAGTTAAAAATCGATAAAAAAAAAACTTTACTTACATCCCTTTACTTTTTACTCATAAATCAGGAATTCCGCCAGAATTTTCAGTTTAGGGGGATGTAAATAACAGAATTGAGATTATGTAAGTGGAGTTTAGCACGGTTTCTATCGATGTTTGACCATAAAAAAATTAATGTTAGGGGGGGTGCTCTCGAGGATTTCAGGGTTGCATTCCCTCACAGGGGGAGTCTGGCGAAATCCCTGCCACAAACTGAAAAATGTGGCAGAATTCCTGATACATGTTTTGTTCAACTACGTTAATATAGCGGAAATTTGCTACATAAAATTCTAGACTACTCAAATACAAGGTGGCTGAACCAACGACCATGTTTTAAATTTCAATCCCACTTTGCGTAGAGGTTCCAATGGATGAAAAGAGATGGCACCACTTGAAGTAGCTCAATTGCACTATGTCTCTCAGAGGTAGAATATTCAAGTTCCGCTTTTACGAAATTTGCCTTGGTGGTTATTTTGACTCTTAGGTTTGTGACGTTTCTTCAAATATATGAATATAATGTATTATTAATAGTTTGTCGTATAAATTACAATACGTCAACGGGAAATTATACTATTCGTGTGTAAAATACTGCATGTCTATAAAACAGCATGAGTCAAAGAAAACATGACGAAACACTAAGCGAAAACAGAAGTTATAAAATTACGCTCCTGAGAGACGTTCCCAGTAGCACACATACGTTGAAAATACGTGGATTAAACGTTAGTACCGAAACGTCATTTCAACGTTGTAAATGTACCGAAATGACCGCCTGTTCAACGGTTCATTCAACGTTGAATAATGGTTGAGGAGAAACGAGATGAAATCAAGAAGCGGACGATGAAGTTGGAACGGGTTAAGTTGGAAAAAACAGAAAGTGGTTGCTGTCTATTGGTACGCACACAATTAGTTGTATTTTGTCCCTTATTTTCATCATGATATACAGTATTAAATTTCCAACAGTAAATAACCCCAGCGGCTGCTGTGGGGTTCGAAGCAGGAACGTTCTGCAGTCCTTGTTGGTAGCTCGACGCGTTGACCACTTATCCACGGATCCACCTTGAGAATTCACTCCTATTTTACTGTATCTATTAACAGTTGCTACGCGTCATTTCACCATCACGTAAGAATAAGAATAAAGAATACTTTCTTGTTATGCGCATTCTTTCTTCTTTACCACTCTGACCATCGCCGCACTACTAAATTTGTATTTCTCAATAAGTGTAATATGTCGCCTTAGAAAAATGCATATAAAGCGAAATCTATGTCATAGTTGAAAACATTTCGCATTAACACCCTATTAACGAAATTAAATGTTCGTTGAAATATAGTTTAAAATTCAACCCGTTTTCAACATACAAATGAGAACATGAAAAAAATGTAGTTAATTTCATTGTATTTGCTTTTAATTATAATGTTTAAGCAATTAAATTAGAAATACACGTGTGAAACGAAATGTACCGTATAACTTGGTACAAAAGGAAGTTGAAAACACGTCACATTAACGCCCTATCAACGAAATTCTGTCTTCGTTGAAATATAGTTTAAAAATTAAATTTGTTTTCAACGTGCACAAGAGAACATAAAAATTAATTTGTATCATTCAATTAGTTTTTGAATTATATTTTTTGACATAACATTAGTAAGAAACAAATTAAACAAAATCTATATCATAGCTGAAAATAACATTGAATATACGTTGTATTAACGTCTTATCAAAGCAATGACGCCATTATTAAAATATGGTGTAAAAATAAACGTATGTTTTTCAACCGATAACGGTTAACGAATTAAATGAACCTAAAATCAACGTTGAAAACACGTACGTGTGCTACTGGACATAAAAAATTCCCATGTAAATCAATGGAAAGTGCATACGAAGATGGCGTGGGCGATCTACATCGTTAAGGTTAATGTAAAGCAACGATCTCTAACAAAAGATGGCAGTACTACCTCCGTACATGTGTAATATATGTTTATCGTTGCACGAAATTCCACTGCTGCTCCTACAAATTCAAGCCTAGAGAGTTCAAACTTTCAAGGAAGAAAGTTCATAACCAATTCAAGAGTTCGATCAATGCTGATTTTTTATTTCCGTTTTTCTTCATTGTTGAAATCAAAATATTGTTGTTATGAATATCAAAACCTATAACAATAAAGCTGTTCAACAATACGTAAACAAAAAAGAAAATTAAAAATCGGAATTGATCGAACTCTTGAATTGGTTATGAACTTTCTTCCCGGAAAGTTTGAACTCTCTAGGCTTGAATTTGTAGGAGCAGCAGTGGAATTTCGTGCAACGATAAAAATACATTAGATATACACGGAGATGGTGCTGCCATCTTTTGATGAATATCGTTGCTTTAGATTATTCTTAAACACATTATTCGATCATGACGAAGGAAAGATTGAACCGATTTCATCGAAGTGTTCTTAGGACATAATAGTGATGGGAAATATTCATAAGGCTTGAAACTAATTAGAATATATTAAAATTGTTTACCGTTTCCATTATAATGAGACTCATTTATGTTCCTAAAACGATGTCAAGCACACGATCAGCTCACTTCCGTAGACATCACAAAAGATGAGTGCGTGTTCTGCCTAGTTTACATTACTAACACCTAACGATGGTTGACGCTGACTGGGATCTTTTTAGTAATATAAATGGAAGTTAGCGCTAACGCGGGTTTCAAATTTAACCAGAGTTAACTTACCATAGTTATATTCTGACGTTTGTAAATCTAAATGCAAGTATGGCGTCAAACGTGGCTCACTTCGTGAGTTAATGTCTTCCGTTTTCGAAAGATATAGCATTCTAATAACGAATATCGCTTTAATAATATAAAAGAAAGATGGCATAACTAATCTGCAAAATATTACGCTCCAATCAATTAATCTGTGATCATTATTTGATAATTTAAACATCTTGTTGTGTAACCTTTCACTTAATTCCATGGTACTCACTAGGTGTCACTATAAGCACGGAAACCAAATTAAGGTAGTAGGTTGAACGAAAGTTTGTTTCATACATAATTCTTTCCATCGTAAAAATTTTTAGTAATCTAAACAAAGCATTAGTCGTTTATGTATGATGTGATCTCTTCAAACGGTTGTTCAGCTTTAAAAAACAAATTAGCTGTCAAGGATCTTTTATTGTTTTAGTGTCATTTCCCTCACGAAGAGCAGTAGGGATGGTGTCAGGGTGTGAATGAGTCAGAACGAAAGACAAATAAACGTCAATTATCCTCCTTCAAAAAATGCTGGCGTACACTTACGATGATGCATCGTCCTGCTGTTCTTGTATTTTTCCCCTCTGGTAAGAGTTTCCTCATTCTTATCCCATAAGCATCACTGACTTAATTTCCCAAGCAAAAATTACATCACACACACATAAACTTACACGGAATACAGATCAAGGTCGTCCGTCGTATCTGGTGGGAGGAGCCAATTGGTTTTCCCTATGGGGTTTTCTAACTTGTAGACAAGGATTCTTTCTTCTTGTGAAATGTTTCCGTTCTCTGAATAGCTAGACATGAGAAGCGACATCATTAGATGATAAAATGAATAAGACACAAATTTACTACTTGATCGCCATGAGAATAATTCTGCTTGGTAGCGGTAGGTACTTCTACGCACGCTTAGCGTTCTCCATTCGCTCCTGTCTTCTCATTTATTCAGTTTTCACTCAGCCTATGATTTTTCTTCCTTTGATACAGGGTGAAAAATCCCTGGGAGGTCAGTTCCATGGGGATTTGTTATAATAATAAAAAAAAAACTAATATTTTAACCTGTTGAATAAAAATCGATGGCGAATACCTTAATCACCTACGATTCACTTATGTTCGCATGACTTTTCTTTCACAAGAAAAAAAAATCATCTCAGTAAAGAAAAGCAGGAAAGACCTTCTTCTTCGTCTGCGTGTGTCCGTCAAAGATAGGTTCATTACTCTTCATGAAGTGGCTGCATTCATAATTCGTTTTAACTTCCGCCTGGCGCTCTCGAGATAAGGGGTAATGTTTCTGCATACAAAGAATAACGCACCCAAGAAAAGAAAATGAGAGAGAAAAAAGAATGAAAGCCAACACTCTTTAAGATGTATTCTTGAAGAGTATTAGAATACAAATTTCTTGATAGAATGGCTCGTCCAGTGACAGATATTGTCCTAGCTCCGTGCAATAAATCAGCCGTGTTTTATACATGCTACGTAGCATACGAGAGAGCTACTTACCAGACAAGTAAGAACCCAACACCAAACGACGAAAATGGTTCGAGTCCTTCCAAGCTTTTTTCAATGGTAAATAAAAAAACATATATAGTAAAGATGTATAACTTGGTATCATTCATACTGCATATGGAAAAACATGTATTTTTTCCTATCTACAGTGATTCAACGGGTGATTCCACATTTTTCCTGAAGCAACTAAATATTATCGGTGGTCTATCACATTCAATAACTTGCAAGAGATACTGTAAAACTAACTACACCAGTGAATTTGATGTATCACTTTCAGCTATTCCAATTTAAAAAAAAAAAAAAAAAGAATCCAGTATGGCGGATCCAAGATGGCGGACGGTGTATGTGTAACATGTATCAGAGAAGCAAGTACTTGATCCAATTTGTTTTGCATATACCCCACATCCATTTCCAGTTCTATGTAAAGAAAATAAAAGCAAGTTTGTGTCCGAGCGTAATAGTAGTTTCCGGATATATGAAGGCTCATATATATTACCGGTATGGTATGGGTCACTAAAACTAGTACAATACACATTGGACTGCTTAGAACTTCGCATTTTAATAAATTTTTAACAAATCTGGCGAGACACCTGGCAAATATACTTTGTAAGATTTTATGTCATTTTTTTTTTCATAAATATTGAATAGTGATAAACAATATCCTCGTTTATCATCTCTTTGAACACCCATTTCTTTCGCTTCATCATCGCCTAATTACAATTACCATAGACCTCATAATTACTATTACCATAGACCTCTATTATGAGGTCTATGCTATTACTACCACTACTTTGAAGGTTTTTTTTTTAGCCATATTAAAACGTTAAGCTTTTCCATAGTAATGGGACTCAATTATTATACACATATCCAGACATGACGTAAAGAGAGACCAAGCCTCCGTAGCTCAGTGGCAGATCATGCGCGTAGCTTCCGGGAGGTCGTGGGTTCGATCCCAGCGGGCCGATCATCCTGACAGTTTTTTTTTTAGGTTTTTTCCTCAGTCACACCAGGCAAATGCACGGATGGCACCTTCAACATATAGGCCTAGGCAATACCTTCCAGAATCATTTCCCCTCCCCTATCTCGGACTGAACCTTACATGCCTAAAGGCCGTAAATAAAATTCAAAGTTCTCAAAAAAATCAAAATGACGTAAAGTGTGGTTGAACCAATATCAACCAACCTTGGTATGGCGATAGAGGACAAGATTTTTAGGTACATTGAGGGGTAAGGTAAAGCATGGTAAAGCACATGGGGATGTGGAGGAATCGCCCCACATATTCTCGACCTACAGCACGCACTAAGGTGGGTGTGGTCAGTCCTACAGTTAATAAAATGAATAATGTTCGTTAATTTTCTGTCTCAGTCGGAGGCAAATCAGAGTACATCAGTTTGGCATACAATAAAACGAAAAGCACAAAATCTAATGAAGAGATCTAAACTTACTTCTAAGAATCCCTGCTGCTTCTTGGAGAACAAGACTGAAAGATCGAAAGACTGATTCTTCACACTTTTGACAATTTCAGGGAAGAAACTTAATTGTATTTATGGCCTTTAAGTACCAAATCATGACAAGAACGTGGAAAGGAAGAAGAGCCCCACATAGCAGAGTACGTCCCTGGGACGTCCCATTTAGATCCAATTACTGTCAGAATGGTCCTGCTCCCATAGCAATGTCCTAAGGACGTCCGTGGGATAACTCTGTGGGCAATACAATCAGTTCATCCCGTATGGAGGTCCCCTGGATGTCCCCCGGAAAGCCGTGCGGGATTACCTACCTGGAATTTCTATAAATTAAATCGACCTTACTATTATTACTATTTAATTAATTATAACTATACGTAGGATATGCCTTCGTATAGTTATACGAAGGATTAATTATAACTATACGTCCCATGGATGTAAACGGGACTTAAACAGGACGTCCTACGGACGTCCCGATATCCTGCCAGGAGATCCGTCAGATATCCCTGGGACGTTATTTTGCTATGTGGGGCATTGCGTAGTTTTGAAGGTACTATCACACCATTAGTCTGCTGGAACCAAGAAGAATATTTAGAAAAAATCTTAGTCAAAATGGTTCGAATTCAGGTCCGGTCTTAGTAGGTTTGAATTCAGGTCCTTCTAAATGGCAAGTCTCAACCCTATACCATCACTGAGAGAATGGAACTACAGATAATTGTAACTTATTTGCATATGAACATTGTTTTGAAGTTCGATTATTAAAGTTTATTTTGAATTGTAATTGTGAATAATTTTCTAGACCACAGACGGTTTGAATCTGGAATTGGTGTAGAGGTAGAGGTGTTCTATTACACCTTTTGGGGTGGCAGTAAACACCAATATTTTTATTTGAGTGTATGGTTCCGAATTCCGAAATACGTAATGGCTGCCACAATGCAATACATAACGTCACTAATGAACGAATTGGCTACCGCTATATGAGTACTGCATCATTCATGGATATGGTTGGGATTTTTCTGTTATAAAAATTAAACCACTCCTTTATATTCTCCAATGCATGTTACCTATTCCATACCGGTGCAGTTACCGGGAGAGATTTCGTTGTCTTGCAATATATTTTGAAGGTTGTGTCATAGATATATTTCCTTTCAGGAGAGTACGATCGAAACAAACTAATAACTCGCTCCTTGATGTTTGTACCACGTGACAAACTACGGCGACACATTGGTCATGAGCATATGAGCAGAGTCATCTGAGTGTGTTCATCATTAATCACCTAAATGACAGTTTAATTAATATAACAGCTAGTAACTTATTTGGGATAACGATCGAAAAGAAATTTATAATCGAGCTGTTTATTAGTTGGACGCATAGAACGCAAACCAAGAACCTCGGCCTTTGCTCAATTTGCTAGAATCTTCTTTTTTCTTCGATTTCAAATTCTTGATCCTCCTTTTGCTGTCAATAATGACGTGATTAAGATGCTGCAGCAACGTCGGATTAGTTTTCTAATCAACTTAATCAATGCGATAAAGTTTCTAAGATTAGAAAAGGAATCATTTGTTCAATATGCTGCCTCGTGCCTGTCATCACGGAAAGTTAATTCTTGCATCCCTAAAGCTTTAACAACATTTACAGCACATATTACTGCATGCCTTTTGAACATGACCTAAAGATTCCGTAAAGTAAGTTGATCTTCGAGAAGGAGAGATAACATATCACGCTTTACTTTGAAATAAGTGTAAGAGGAGACTTGTGATGAGTGATGAGTGCTTGAACTTTCATGTTCCGAAAATAAGTTACACTTCGCACTATTCACTGACCCACAATTTTCGAAATAAAGAACTGATTGATGTTGTGTTGTGATAATAGAATATGACGTCTATGCCAGAGCTACCTAGCGGATGAATTCAAAATCACGTGCTCTAAACAAAAACCCACTAGTTTTAGCGCAGCAAGAAATTAGGAACCGTGCTAAGTCTATCTATTATGAGGTCTATGGTATAAGTACATTCATATAAAAACTTATGCAAATAATCTTAAAAGTTATCTCGATTCTCCGATTCACGGAATCTTTTTTTTTTTAATATGGTCACCGTATTTAACTATGAATGATTCATATTATCAACAGGTTCCCATAATTCTGCACTAGCGTTGGCTAAAATGGACAGCATGTATTGGAGTTCTGGTGCCTCTTTACCTTTGGTCGATTCTGGAAATGTTGTCTTGTCCTTTTTTTTCACATAAAGTTAGATTTGGTTTAAAAATCTCTGTCAGAGGAGAGATAAAAGTGAGAGACTGAAAAAGCTAAAAGGGAAAGTACCAAAATCTATGTGATGCTAAGTTCAAAGGGGGAATTTTCATTCCCAACAAATTACAGAAGTGCTGCAATGTTTCGCATCCTTACTTTCAAGCAAGACATTTATAGCATGTATATCTTTCCTATGGGTGATATAAAAAGTATAAAGGCGCGTTGAAAATGGAAGGAAGAAACACCACGAGGTTCTGATGAAACTACGAGTTGTTTAATGCCATTCAAAATACACTTCCAATGTTTACATCTGAACGTTTTCGCAGAGAAAGAAGGTGATGTAAGTGATGAGCAAGAAGAGAGGAGTTATCAACACATCATAACCATTGAAACGAGAGGCCGTGGCTCAGTGGTAGAGCGCTGGCTTTGTATTCAGGAGGTCCTGGGATCGATCCTAGCAGCCGAACATCTTGAGTTTTTTCCCAAAGTTTTGCCTCACTTACACCAGCCAAATGCCGCTATAGTACCTACAAAAATGGCCCTGGCCGTCTACCTTCCACAATCCTCTGCCCCAGCCTATCTCGGCCTGGTCTTCAGAAGCCTAAAGACCTTAAAATAAATTCAAATTCCTGACCATGAAACAAAGGCATCAAAAACCTAAAGGCTTTAAAATAAATTAGAATCCCTAACCATGAAACAAAGGTATCAGAAACGATGGTACTTTGTGATTTCTGCAGAAGTAAAAGACCCAAGTCTCATAACCGAAAAATATAGGCAGCAAATAACAATGTTTTTGCGATTCTTCTTCAAAATTCTAAAATGAACATTAATTCATAATTTCAAATTGAATTTCATTTGTTCTTGTAGCATTTTCTGTATTTCTCTGCTAGAGAGTCTTTGTAAACTGTGTAAATATTTATAAAATCAAAACAATATGAACAGTCCATTTTGTTCAATGTACGAAGAAGTAAAAACATTTTCGTGCTACAATTTTTCTCTAAGTCTAAATTTGAAATCAGTATCGCAAAATTAGTAAAGCATGGTGAATATTCTTCATGTTACAGAAGAAAAAGGTTGTTATATAATTAAATAAACGGAATTAAAATGCAACATGAATTTACCTAGCTTATTCGCAACTAGATGCCTATTAACCTAGAGATATATAGCTAGATACCAGGAGACAGGAGGTGAGATCCTTTCTAAGTTAGCCAGGATCTGTCGGGGTGAATCAGTCAACCAGTGTCCTCCGAAACAAACTAAGAAATCATTTTATATTTCATTATAAAAGATTAAATGTAAACCAATAGAAAACTTGACCACTTCACTATTAATTACAACGTTATATTCCCTTTTATCCTGGGCAGGCATTGATAATCTACCTGGTTGACATTGATAAATCTTCGAACAAGTCATAGTAGCCTACCAATTATTCATTACCATACGGTACAATTGATCAAAAATAAAATATTTCCTTCGTAAGTGGAGGACTTCAAACAAAAGATTGAAAATATTGTGCTTATCTGACTTGTCTGTGTCTGTCTTTATTTTCTGTTTTGCTCAAAAGCCTCTCGAGATATAACTTACTAAATACAGACAAGCTAATCAAATCCATATTTCCGCGCAGACAAAATAGATCCAGATAAAAGTCATACTAAAACGACTGTTACTTTTTATAACCTCGATTTAAATCCATGAACAAAACATAAATTAATTTATTATGATAAGGAAATAAAAGATAGCAATTTAAACGAAGCTAAAAAGGGAAGTTTTTAACAGCATTTCAAAAACAAAAAATGGCGAAATAACGTCACTGGCATGGGAAGAAACTAAGCGTTGGTTACCTGATAGCTACTAGATTATGCCATTACGAACAAATCACTTATCGCTTACCCCCCCCCCCCCCGAAGGAAAGAAAGGAGAAAAAAAAGAAAGAATCATTTTAAGGAACAAAAAGTGTAATCAAGGTATGTATAACAAAGATTGTAAACTCAGATAACTCTATGTGTAAATACATGTGTAACTCTAAATTACGATGTTATTATTAAAATCACTTACAGAGATGAGCAAATACAGTACTTATATTGTAATAGGTGGATTATTTTTTTCTACAGACTTCTACAATCTCATAAAGAACCTCTTGGGTGACCTTTTGACTTTGGTGATCAGTAAAGGATATGAGGAATCTACTTTGTTGCACCCTTCTGGTAACCAAATCGCTTTCTAACAATATCGTTAATATAACCGACGAAATAAACGTATATCATCTGCTATATCTTGTATGCTTATTCTTCTGTACTTTCTGAGCCAGTGCCGGATCTAGACATTTTCCTATGGGGGGCAAAGTTAAATTTTGTCGCCCTTCCATCGTTTTTTAACCAAACAACACGTCCTGCCTACGCGACGGCCACAACCTTGTCTCACATCACGTAGTGTACTTCTTTGTAGCCTGTCGTGGCATCGTTATTACTAACTCCAGTAAGGCACTAGACCTACCTACGTGACCTGAATCGCGGTTTTGAATTTTAAAGATGAAGGTAGGTTGTATGGAATAACATAAAAAAAAAAATGTGTTAGCGCGCCAGTATTGAAATTTTGAACACGTTTACATCAATTTCAACTGCCGCCCTCAAAACGTGGCGCCCGGGGAGCTTGCCCCCCCTCTAGATCCGCCACTGTTCTGAGAATAGCCTCGATGGTATTGACATCTAGCTCTGTTGAAGTAATAAACGATTGGCCGATTCGTGGAACGTCGTCTACGCTCTCCTGAATCTCACACTAAATTTCTCTTCCAGTTGGAAAAATTCATGATAGAGCGTCATCACTACTGTGATGAGTGATAGTGCCTTATTCTCTAATGCGCCACAATCACTATCTATTTTCTACTTTCTTCATTCCTTTATTGTTTGTTAAAACAACGTAATTTCTATTACGTAAACATCAGGTGGCACCGTCGAGGATTTTCTAAGTTTCTAAAATAAGCCGAGATAAACCTGGCAGAAAAAGTCGTAGCTCACAATATTTTTCTTGATTCCATGAAGCTATATCAGGGGTTAAAATACGAAGATTAAAAAAAAAAAGTGACATTACAATTACCACCCGTAAGCACCGGGAGGATGAAGAAGAACTGAAATCTTCCTATAACTGGTACCACTTTCGTCCTAGCTGTAGCACCTGATGAAACTTCATGGGATCCGGCGAAACAACGCGTTGAAGTACGCTTTTTTTTAAAAAAAAGAAAAAAAAATGTTGCTTTCTCTAAAGAAAAACAGGAAAGACTGAAGGACATGTACTTCCATAGAAGGACGTGTTGCAATCCAAACGCGTTCCACAGTAAATGCTGAGATGAGAAGAGCAGTTTCCTCCTGTCCTAGAGAAATAACACAAAACTGAGAATAACAAGACGACAATAAATCACAAAGAAATTAGAACAATAAGAAAGATCACAGACAGAAGAAGAAAAGCAATAGTCAAGAGACCGGAAGTGAAGTCGCGTTTTCGAGTCTATTTTGTTCTTTTCTTCTCTTAAGGAAAAGATTGACGAACGCTGTAACTGACACATACTTAAATACGTAACAGGTGTCTCACATTAACTCAGCGCGTGCTTTGGAGTCTAATAAACAGTCACAGGAACAAGACAATCACAGCCTAGAGACAAGGATGGAGAAAACAAGAAACAATACACAGGAGGTACAATCCAGTCAGTCACTTCTTGTCCTTGTAGCTCCTTCCCCTCGTCTGAACAAAGACTCAAAATTAAAAAAAAAAGTTACAGAACTGCGATACTATCCAACATACCTAGCATATGTTTCCTTCTTTGTTATTTTGCAACGTTGCTAGATTTGAGATAGTATCCGAAATTCTTAGGATGGATTTTATAACTTTACTATTTTGCAATGATCCTAGATTTGAGATACTATCCGAAATTCTTAGGATGTATTTTATAACTTTGCAATTTTTGCAATATTATTTTGCAATGCAACTATAATTTTGCAATATTCCTAGATTTGAGATAGTATCCGAGATTTTTTAGGATGGATTTTATAATAGCCTTGCTATTTTGCGATGTTCCTAGATTTCAGATAGTATCCGAGATTCTTAGGATGGATTTTATAACTTTGTTATTTTGCAATGTTTCTACATTTGAGATACTACCCGAGATTCTTAGGATGAATTTTATAACTTTGCTATTTTGCGATGATGTTCCTAGATTTGAGACACTATCCGAGATATTTTAGGATGGATTTTATAGCTTTGCTATTTTGCGATGTTCCTAGATTTGAGGCACTATATGAGGTACAGTCCAGAATTTACTAAGCTAGTCTTACACGAGGTTAGTCAGAAAAGTAATCACACTTCTGGTTTCCCAGATATAGCAACACTGATGCAACCAAAGCGCAAGTCGAAGTCTACAACCACAATCTATCACAAATGAAAATTTGAAGTGGGTAATGCAAAGACCGTGGAGGAAGAGATATTACAAATAGAGCGTTAAGATGAATTAGTGATAAGTGTTTGAACTAAGAGCGATGATTGTGACACCTAACGACCGTTATGTAAGTTACATGCGGCAGCCAATCCCTTTTTCCTTACTGCTATCCTCAAAAAGATTGCAACACTATATACGAAGTAAACGTCCAATTCGTAATAGATTAAGAGGCGGAAACGTAAGGAGGTTCTTTTATCTAGGTCAGTATTTTGACACCAGGTGGCAACACAAGTCCTTCTGTAATGTGTTGACTTTTGCTAAACTTTGGTTGCATGATTGTACTGTAACAACCTTCAAGCAAGATCAGTTACTTCCAAGTAATAATGATCAAAAGTGGAATCAAGTTTATTCCAGGTGTTAGTACACTTAGTCGCCATTAGATGACAGAACTATAAGTTCGATACTGCTTCCCTCTTCAGCTAATATGTGGAACTTTTTGAGCCAGTTATCTCGCGAAGACCGTGGATAGATAAAATTACTAGCAGAAATTGTTTGGTGAACAATAGAAAAAAGGATTGGAATTCTTCAGACTTCAACGGAGTTTACAAGCGTTGCGTAGCACACACGCAGAGTAGACGATTCCTGCTACAGTGGCGCTGCAAGTTGGTGGACTGGTAAACTACTAATTGGAACGTGTATGACGACATGGCCAACCGGGTTCCAATTTCTATTGAGATAAAGAGTCTTTACATGGGGTGTGTGGGGAGTACTCAGAGTATTGGGAGACAACTGCAGTAGTTGAGTTCTAGGGTAGAAAGATATTTTTCTCTCAAAACCACAAGACATAGAGAGGTACGTGAGGTATAGTTGAAAGGTACTGACCAGACTTGATTCGTACAGTGGTTCAGTGTTGCCAACCTATTTTTTAAAAAATCAATTGTTCAACATGTTTCCATTCCGTTCGACTAATCTATGTACACACCAAACTTGACCCAAACCTTACTCGGCACAATATAAAACTATTGTGGTTGTCTACGTCACTAACCACAGAACTTCCCAGTATTGAGAATCTATTTTCTATAAATTATCTTTTCTTAAATATGGTTTCCATTACGTTATACGTAGCAGTACCAAACTTCGCATAAACATTATTCGACACAATAAAGACAAACTGTGGGTGTCCTGTCAGCAACACTGTGCCCCATCGTCAGTGTTGCCAACCCATGTTCAAAAATATATCTCATGAACCACAAGGTGTACGGATGCGGCTGAGGTGTTGCCGGAAATATCTTGGGATGATTAGCTCAGAGCCGCCGAAATCATCATGATCAGACGGCGCAGTTGTCGGTGTTGGCAACCCCTTTTAAAGTTCAATATTGGTTTCTTTAAATTTGTTTCCATATCGTTATACTTATCTGCGCCAAACTTGGTATAAATATTCGACACAATAGAACGGTACTTGGAGTGTTGCTATCCCTACGCATTCAGTTGTTAGTGGTGCCAACTTTACTTTGTAAAAATGAAAACTTGTGGGCCTGGGATGCTATAAAGGGTTCGGAGTCTTCGCGATTGTTCGTAGAATCGCAGATCGAACTTGTTCGAGACTATTACTTTCTGAACAAGCCTCGTATTACAAATCTATAAATAAAGAAGCGGAAAGACATGTGTTGACGTATTCAGGTGAATTTTATGAGAAAATAAACAGAAGAAAAAACAATGAATGAGTTCTGAGAAGGGGGGGAAACAGAAAATGAGTAAAGATAAAAAAAAAACATCGTGCAAAATGTTTTGTGCTTATGTTTACGAACATGGTGGGTGGTAAAATATGAGCACAAGGGCGGATAGTTTAAGGGGGGAGAGCGATATGGCGTGTGTTTTATGATCACGTGACGCCAACATCGGCACACGCCAGCAAAATGCTTGTGTTGGTTTGGTGACCTTAGTAAAAGTTGGTGTTAGCAGCGTGTGTATTTATATTGTTGCTTATATCGACCCGTGTCAGACAGTAAAAGAGAAAATAAAGGAAACGGGAGGAGAAAATGTTTCTTGTGCCTGAATATAGCCCCATCATATCAGGCAAATGTTTCCCACAATGTAATAAATTATAACGTTGTTGCGCTTATGTGGTACGATTTGGTATCATTGTTATCAATGATTTGCCGAATAGCTGCAGATCCTTAGAAGAAAATGAGACCTTTTCAAGCCATCCTAATCTTTAACTTTTATTTGTGTCTTTTGCGTGGGTTTTTCAATCCTTCACCTTCCTTTTCGGTCTCTTAATAGCGAAACCATAACAAAAGGGACCCTCTATTCCCGCTTATGGTGTCCGTCCGTGTCCAGAAATTAAATCTCAGGAACTACAAGGTATATAGAGAAAATGTTTGAGGTGTCGTTGGAAAGGTTTTTGTCTACACTAGCTCAGAGGCACAGGAACCGTCTTGATTGGTGCAATAGTTCAGTGTTGCCAAACCAGTTTTTTTAAATAATCAATTGTTAAAATTGCATCCATTCAGTTAGACCTAGCTGCGCCAAACTTGGCAAAAACATTATTCGACACAAGACAAAAGTTTGTGCATTTTCCCCGCGCCCAAGCACTGCAATTGTCAGTGTTGCCAACCTACTTTATAAAAATTAATGCTTGCGTGGATAAAATGTTATCAAGGGACCGGAGCCTTCTGTCTGGTATTTTCCGCATTTAAAAACAATTTTGAAATATTTCCCCTCCCTTTTCCAGTAAGCCAATATTTTTTTTTCATCGAAAACAATGACTAAAGACAAAAAAAAAGGACAAATGCTATTTTTCTCACTTTATTAACTAAATCAATCGTGATGTCCTTTGTTCGATACCAGTGCTTCACCATCCACACTGAAGTTTTCCAGTTTTTTCTAAGCCACACCAGGCAAATGCCG
>JAGDQP010022985.1:0-29744 GCA_022664845.1 Lepisma saccharinum | reverse complement strand
AGAAAATAAATTACATTCCTACCTCTTTTCTGTTGTAAAATAAATTACTATCACTTTATTATTATTGTGTAATGAAATGCCAACCGGATCTTTGTTATATACTCGCCTACATTTACACTAACACATATGGTCAGAATCCAGAGCAGAGAGGCAAGGACTGAGTCCCTGAAACCTTTCTTGAGAATTTACGAATCGTTAAAAAGTTATATGTCTTAAGATGCATTATATTATTAATTTAAGTTTGTGTGTATGTCTGATGTGTATGTCTGATGAGGATCTTGGCTAGAAGGTCGAAACGTTACATGTAATTAAATTTTTTACGAATAATATAGTCTTGTTCAGCAGTTCAGTGTTTTTGATCTTAATTGCAAGACGTGCAACTATGTTTTGTTGTCAGTTATTTCTAGGCTTAATAGCTCGTTAAGTTCGTAAATGAGCAAAATCGGTCGCCATCTTGGATCCAAAATGGCCGCCGAACTCAATGTTGTATAGAATACACAGCCTAACTAAACCGCTCGGGGTATTGAAATCAAATTTGCCATAAAGGTATAACATCACTGTTTGATTACGAAAATGTTACCTAATGAATTCAAAGACGCCATCTTGGATCCAAAATGGCGGACCTAAAAAATCATTTTCCACACCGTTTGAACTAGAGAAACGAAATTTGGCATAAAGGTGCAATGTGACGAGTAGTTTAGGGAAATATTACAATATTTGGGAACAGTCGCTATCTTGGATCCAAAATGGCCGCCCAAAATCCCATTTTGCACAGCGTTTGAGCTGGATAAATGAAATTTTACTTGAAGGTGTACCATCACAAGTAGGTCACGACAATATAAGAAAACTTTCAAAAAGTCGTCAATTTGGATCCAAAATGGCCGCCCGAAAAACCCAATTTCCAAATCATTGAAGGTAGAGAAACGAAATTTTCTTTGAAGATGTATGACCAAGAGTAGGTTACAATAAATGGGGCAAAACTCCCCTTTTGGGACGCAGCCCCCCGTGGGAGGGTGCAAGATGGACACCATGCTGCAGGGTGTAGTGCCATGGGTGTAGTGCTGCAGGGAGATTTTGGTTAAGATGAAGGAGGCGCATCCTCTCAAAAGCACTGAAGTTGGGGGCGAACCCCCTACGGGGGTCTGGGGCAGCGCTCCCAGCGAAACAAAGCGAGTGTATATCTATATCTATCTATCTATCTATCTATCTATATATCTATCTATATATAAATAAATCACAGCCATATTCAATCCACTAGTGGATGAGGCCTCTCCCCGAAGGGAGGCCTCTCCCCGAAAGGAGTTGGTCTACTGCTCCCACGCTGACCAGACGGGTTGGGAGAGGAGAGCCGAAGCTCTCACTGTGATCGCCACTGTCTTTTATTCACAGCAGCTCCCCAATTGTCCTCACGATGCTGGGTCAACACCGAAATTTTTGAGCCCCCACCGGGAATCGAACCCGGGACCGCTCGCATTGAAGTCGAGCGCGCTACCGACTAGGCTACGCAGGAGCTCAAATCTATCTATCTATCTATCTATCTATCTATCTATCTATCTATCTATCTATCTATCTATCTATCTATATATATATATATATATATATATGGGCAACGCCCTAACCGAGCTGTTCTACCGGTTCCCGTAAGATCACCGAAGTCAAGCAGCTCTGGGTCTGGTCAGTGCTTGGACGGGTGACCGTTGCAGTACTTCAGATGGTGTTGCCTGTGCGGCGTCCACCTAGCGTCGTGAGGCCAATTGGGGTCTGAATAAAGAGGTAGCGATCACAGTTGAGAGCTTCGGTTCTCCCCTCCCAACACGTCTGGTCAGCGTGAGAGCAGTAGATCACCTCCTCCCTCCGGGAGAGGCCTCATCCAGTAGTGGATTGAATATGGCTGTGTTATATATATAGCTCTTGATGAATAATCTACAAATCAATAAATAGTTGAACAGCTCTTGATGAATAATCTACAAATCAATAAATAGTTTCTCGATAGCTCTCATATAAGGCGAGATTTGAATTTTTGAAATAATAAAAAACTTCGCGATCTACCTCAGCCTGTAGGCATACCGAAAGGGATTTTTTTTTTTTTTTGTATTCTATTCAGGGAAGTAGGCCTACTCTTATAGACAGTATTCGATTTGATATAAATTACGAAGGGGGGGTCCCAAGGCTAGTGGTTGATGGCAAAATATATATTTTTCTGTATCTGATAATTATTCTTAAACATCGGTATCAGCTCATTTTTACTTTGCTCCACACAATGATTTTTAAAAAGTATTCAAACGTTGAACTCGCACATACAAGTATATCGTTCAATAATTTATATATTTGAATTATTATATCCAAAGAATATTAGAATTCTTTAAAGATTAGGTGCATCCGGTACACAAATATACCTGAGCGAAAGATGCCTAAAGGCAAAAAATAAAATTCAAGTTCAAATAGTTAGAACATGCAGTTTTATAAACATTGTATACTAATTTGATGATTTCCGCACGAAAATTGCCACAAACATCTATGGCTCAATCGAGTTTTGAACCGAAAACCTCGGGAACACTGGCCTAACGCTTTAAACCACTCGACTATCGCACCTGGAAAGAAAACTGGGAATTAACAAGTCCTGGGAAAGGATCGTAATAATGATTTTATAGGGAGATTTAATAAAGAATAATACCACTCCATTTTCAAATAATTTCTGGTGGGCAATCACAAAACTTGTCACTAAAACTACACAAGTGAAAAAAAAGTAATAATAAAATAAAGTAAATAAATTATAATGACAATTTTCCAACACACAGCTAAAATTTTAAGAAAATTATCATACAAATGTGTTTAACTTAGAAATATTGTCAGTATGAAAATTTTATACCGGTACAGTTATTACGCTCTTGTATAAAGTATACTTCTCTTTGTCCCTGCTATAGTTTCCTCCTTTGCTAGAAGTTCGTGAATTCTCGACCCCAAGCATTCGTGATCTCTCGGGTGCATTCGGCTGCTCTTCAAATGCTGTCGGCAGACGCTTGTCTTTATCTCATGTTTAGGTATAGGTGTCTTTATTTTCTTTTTTTTTTTTTTTAAAAAACAAACTCCGTGACCGTAATTGAATTGAACCGATCACTTTTGTACTCTGTTCTAGAGTAGAATCTAGAGCTAGAGCACTGTTTTGAAACATCCTAAAAATATAGTAGGTTGGTTAAAATGTTATTTTTATTTATTGATTTTTTTTAGAACTGGATGGATTCGAAAACTGTCAAGAAGCAGTATAAAAGCACCATGTTAGGTTAACTTACCTGTAGCCAGTTATGCGTGGAGTATTAAATGTTAGATAAAATTTATAACCTTGCAGACGTACATTATTTAAGGTAGCCCTACTATCTCGGCATTGACCTGGTGAAACTGAGGGGAAACCCTGGAACAGAATTCAGGATAGGCGTGCACGGTTGTGGGGTTCGAACCCACGTGCCTACCCAAGAAATTTGATATACGCCAGGATATATAATTATATACCTATCCTATCTACACACATAAATGTAGACTTTAATGTAGATCCAGGAAAATTTCAAGGGGGCCGGTTACCCTAGTTCTTCCCTACCTACGACAAGAGCGAGAGAGAGAGAGAGAGAGAGAGGCAGAAACATATACACGTGGAGACAGCAACTAAAGATAACTATTCAACTTACTTAGATACTTCCACCACATTGTAACCTTCTGGATTGGCCTCAGAGTCAAACAAGTTTTCTAATCCTTTCTCATGGATTGTGGTTTGCCGAGCAAAGCATATCGTGGTAATTTGTGTCGAGAAACTACATGTTCCACTTCAAAATGTCATCCAGGTGTTTCCCGAGGATTTTCAATTTATGGGGGTTTAATTTGTGGTTGCTCAGAGTTTAGACTGCAGTTCAGTGGTATTACACGTGAAAGGCGTGACTATAGGATTATCCCTAGGAAGTCGTAGAGGGTGTTGATAAAAATTATCATGAGGTATTTATTATGATTTCAGGGGTGTAATCAGAAAATTACTGATGCCATCATAGTGTGAACGTGGAGCAGTAAGAAATAAGATATTTATGAAATTTCTGTGGAAGGTAGATGCTAGAATGTTATAAACATAGAAAATTTTAACATTTCCATTTAATTTAAACATCAGTAGAAATTCATGGCTTCTGCATGAAAGAAATAAAGCACGTAAACTCTTTACCCATTTATGAAATGAAACCATGCAAAACTCATCAAGTATAGGCGCCGGAACCTGGGAGCTGAGACATCTTGACCCACACCAAAAAAATACTTTGATGTGACTCAGTCCCCTCAATGTGTCAGTGATGTTTCTAATGTTTTTATTTCTATAAACTGTTCTTTTTGCCCAGTTTTGACAAACTCAGAGGTCTTTTATGTTTAAAGTAAACAATTTTTCCCACAGTGATTGCAGATTAAATAGGTTTTATTCCGGTCGTGCCATAATTACGCTTTTCTTTGTTGCACCGTCTGCTGCTGAGGATTATCGTCGTCAAAGAGTTGTTGGCTGTGTTCAGAGACGGGGTGACCATGCGAGACAATTCCCACCCGGGTCGGTGGTCTACGACTGTAAGAATTGCTTAGTAATAGAATTATTATTTTCGTAGCAAGGAAAATATAGCTTGTTTCAGCTGGAGATGCATTTGTTGTGATGGCGCTAGTATCACCAAAACATTCGTGTTTACCGGTGCGACTGGTCCTCCGAAACAGTGTTTCCAATGCAGAATATGATTCGAAAACTATATCAGGTCTTCATTAATTATAAAAGGACGAGATACCTGTTAGCTGATTTTCTATTTTAAAAGGCATGTTGAAGAGGCTTTATTTTACATATTTTTAATAGAGGATGCATGAAGTAACGTACGTCAGTCATTGGTCTCATTCGTCTCGGAAGGATAGTGAGAAAAACTTTGTTTTGTATAGGCCATTTTAAGTAACTTTGACTTCGGGCCGTCACAATTATGAATGTGATGCTAGTTAAAATTCACATCCATACCCCGGTTTGAATCGAACCCGTAGCAGGGGTAGTGAGAAGTCTAAATCTGATCTAACATATATTGTGTCGGACATTGTCCATTGTCGTTCTTTTAAGATAAACACGACGTTTCCAGAGGTTAGGATGCATTAGTAGTAACCGAAATTTGATGAGTTCGAATCTCATTCACGGAATTGAAGAGGAAAAGCACAAAGCATAATCACAACCGAGCTGTCGTGGCGTTGGATTAGCACTCGGGAGGTCGTGAGTTCAATCCCAGCAACCGACCATTCTGACTGAGGTATATCCAGGGTTTTTCCTCAGTCACACAATGCAAATGCTAGGATCGAACATTCAACTTAAGCCCTGGTCGTTATTTTTCTGCATCCTTTCCCCTCCCCTTTACCGGGCTGAACCTTAGATGCCTGAAGGCCATAAGGAAACAGATTATAATTACCAATAACCCGATAATCTTGTTTGTTATACATATTCTGCCAACGATAGCGTGTACAGGCATAGAACAAGACAGTGACGGTACCTTCTAATGAACTCAATTTATTAACGTGATCATTATGACCCGACCGGAATAGGGTGGGGAAAATGCTGTAGGAAGGTAGTCGGTCGGGTTCTAATTTTAGGTACCATCCCGGTATTTGCCTTGTGTAAGTAAGGAACCCCCTGGAAAATATTCAGTCAAAATGAGTGGCCCAGGACCTTCCGATTGCTAAACCGACGCTCTACTAACTGAGCTACGGTCACTCGGTATAACCTACACTATTCGTTAATATGAATATTTAGTATTAAAACAAATACGTTCTTCGTTATTGCACTGAATATGAACGAATTTCACGTTTCTTTTGCATTTCTACTCGCTTCAGCACATACAAAAACGCAAGATACTAGCACTCAAACACCGCGTGATCTCGCGCTTGCCAGCTAAGTCCTATACAGAGATGGGGGTGTCACTCGTCGATCACTCACACCACCTTTAAAATCATTACTGTTAAAAAATCTATTGAAGCCCTTCAAAATTCTACTCACCCCTGCCTTTTTTGGCTTTACGTTTTCCCAAAACTAAAAATCATGGCAGAATCTGGCTCTGATCCATTCCGTCTTCCCGAATGGAAATGAGTTGCTGATGACTGCTCTACCGAATGATTTTTAATGCACTCTTCAGCTGGTTAAACCGGAACCAGAGAAAAACTGACTTCGTGTTTTACATTTAACAAAGAAATAAAGAAGGCGGCCTACCCATACCACTACTTTATATCCATTTTTTCTGTTTGTTGTCATTTTGTATGATGCGTCTTTTCTCTCTCCTTGTCTTCTTTAATCTCTGAATAAATCGGCCGCGAAAGGGGAGCATTCATAGTTCGTGGAAGCAGATATTTCAATGCTCTTTTGACAGTTAGTTTCTCAACACTTTGGCCAAAACAGTTACCATAATGTTCACATTTTCTTTCAAGTTATTATTAATTTTATCCGTCGAATTTGGGCGATTAAGCACGAGAATATAGAAACCTACATAACAAAGCGCTTCAGATCTTGTATCTGGTGTAGTAAAAAGTAATCCATTATTTTGCCAATAGATGGCTCCAGTGATCTGTAGCTCGCGTTGTATAAGTCCGATCGGGTTCAACGAGATGGTGTTCAAACGATCAGATTGCGTACTACAAACACTGTTCAGATAGTTGTGATGAGTTGACTCAGTGTTGTGTGAGCGCGCGTCAAAATGGACACTAGCAAAGAGAAAATACGCTATATTTTACAGTTTTTCTTCGATAAAGGCGAAAACGCAAGCCAGGCGGCTGCAAATGTGAAGTGTTTATGGTCCTGATACTGTAACAGCCAATCATGCGCAATTTTGGTTTCGTCGATTCCGTGCCGGTTATTTTGACGTCAAAGATGTACCACGCACTGGAAGGCCACGTGTCGAACATGTCGATAAAATCATGGACATTGTCGCGTCCGACCGTCATGTAAGCACTGTTTCGATTGCCCAAGAGCTAAACATTGCACAAAAAACCGTGTGGAACCATTTCAATAAGGCTGGATACAAAAAGGAGCTTGATGTATGGGTGCCACACGAGTTAACGCAAAAAAACCTCATGGACCGAATTTCCATCTGCGAATCGCTGCTGAATCACAACAAAAGCGACCCATTTCTGAAGCGGTTGGTGACTGGTGATGAAAAATGGATCACTTACGACAACGTCACGCGAAAACGGTCGTGGCCGAAGCGCGGTACGCCGGCACAAACGGTGCCCAAGCCAGGATTGACGGCCAGGAAGGTTTTGCTGTGTGTTTGGTGGGATTGGCAGGGAATTATCTACTATGAGCTGCTTCCCTACGGCCCAACCCTTAACTCGGAACTATACTGTCAACAATTGGACCGTGTGAAGGCAGCAATCGCCCAGAAGCGCCCAGCTTTGGCCAATAGGAGAGGCACTGTGTTCCACCAGGACAACGCCAGGCCACACACATCGATAGTGACTCGCCAGAAGCTCCGGGAGCTTGGTTGAGAGGTTCTTATGCATCCACCTTATAGTCCGGACCTGGCACTGAGTGATTACCATCTGTTCCTGTCCATGGCGAACACGTTTGCTGGTGAAAAATTCGCTTCAAGAGAGGCTTGTGAACATTGACTGTCTCAATTTTTATGCCAATAGGGACAAGGGCTTCTATGAGAGAGGCATCATGATATTACCTTCCAAATGGCAACACGTTATCGAACAAAACGGCGCATATGTGACCTAAATCGGATCATTCTAACTATGGTAAGTCAAGCCTTCAATGTCATGCAAAAATAATGGATTACTTTTTACTACACCAGATATGATAATCATACGAAACTTCTTCAGTTACACCACTGCATTCACACTTCGACTTACACGTGAGTCCACAAGTCCGTGTCTGTTGAAACATTATTAGTTCACGGTTTGACCCACCTGCATAGGTAACTGAAACAAGCTGTACCTTTAGTACACCAGATAGATGTTCCTCGTTAAACATGTAAACAATAAAAACATTAAGAAAAGAATACAATAATATTTTCGCCTCTCTGTCCGTCCTTTTCTTCAGTTGGTTTATAAGGCAAGAAATATGGGTACGTACTACGTGCTACTTAATCCTAAATTTTCTTTTGTCCATGTTCCTTCCGATATGCACCAACTCTAGGGGATCGAAATCATTTGGGGCCCTCAAAATTTATTAGGAAGTGACTGATCTCCCCTTCCCCCCGCAAATGTTGCTATTCTTATGCATTTATTTTGAATAAAATAGTTTATGCACGCTGCCTTAGAACTTTAATATTTTTTCTCTTTATTTACCTGTATATATATCTTTCTGCGAAACTAGTATATGTTTCCACTCATCGAATCTGTCTATTTACCTATCTGTAATATTTTTCCTTTGTCCAAAAGTACTGATTTATGATTGAAAGTGCTATGAATTGAAGGAAGATTACTTCGCTTTAATTGCTGTTACCACCCATAAAATTCATTTTTATTATTATTATTTTACATGGCTTTAGCAGATAAGTGAGGTAGAAGTCAACAAGTAAAACTCACTTCCTCTTGAGATATTAAAATATTTGCTAAAACTAATCTAATAGGACAATATATGATTAAAACATTACTCGATACCGAAATGTTCTATGTAGTAAGAAATACTAGGTTTCGTCGAACATTCACCAAATAGGCTCGTTTTTTTTTAAGACGGTGGTGCGTCATCTGTAAATCTGCAACAATTTTGTCCGATAAGATGGATAATTCGATTTCAGTCCCTTTAATCTTTCCTCTTCAACAACAGAGAACTGATATGCTCTATGCCAGAGATTTCAGACAGAAAAATCCGATACGGGAGCTAAAGCATTTGAAAATTGATGAGAGACGTCCTTTCCTTTAATTTGTTTCTGTTGTGTAGGACTTTTAAACACACTAATGCCGTAAATACAGCAATCGAAGCGAAATTTCTGTTGATGAACAGAAGCGTGAGAAATGAAAGCTACTTTAAGCAAGTTCTAAGATCTATGAGGACACAATTTGAAGCCATTTGGGAGTAAGTAAAATGTAGCTATAGACTGCACAAGAAAACTAAAGAATAAGTGACAACCTTAACTTCCTTAATTTTGCTGAGAAAAATGTATTATCCACTTTAGTTTGACCTTGACTATTATTTCGTATGCTAAAAGATTAACGTTATAAAATTTGTTCAAAATTAACTAGTTATTTAGCTGCCAACAAATTTCTTGTCGAACGGACATGAAATTGGGAAACCGTAATATTACACTTTTCAACCTTTTTTATTTTCAAAATTGTTGTTACAACTACTAGAAATTAAATAATCAAAGACAAAACGGCTGTCATCTTGTTCAAAATGGGCAATAGCCACAAATAGGGCATTAATTATTATCTAATTGCATATTTTTTTTTAAAGTGTTATATCCTTGTCGGAAGATGGTGGATGGTCGTCAAGACATCAATCCGTTGGAAATACCTAATTGTATAATTTGTGTCAGTTTGTTGCTGTTCTTAAAATTAGCGTAATAATTTACGTACTAATATTTTCAAATTCATAGAATTGCTTTATTGATTAAGGAAGATGGAAACAAAAGTTGGGTTTGCTTTTCTCTTTGCAAGCTCAAAAGCGGAGAGGTCGGGATCGTAGACGGGCACGATGTATTAATAAAAGGTTGGCTTATTAGCATACTTTTCACATCAGCACTATAATTGCTTCGTATACTTAGAATTCTAGAAACACTAACTTTTATTCGCAATATTATTGAAAACAATTCAGTAATAAAATATTATAATAATGTTCTGAAAGATGAAGCCGGTAATTATCCATATACACAGACCGCAATTTTACTCTCCATCCTATGATAGAAAAAGATTTCTCTTCAGTTATATTTTCCTGAAAAGTGGGAATTATCTGCAATGATAAAAATGGAAATCAGAAAATTTCCGGAAAAGCAGAAGACGGGAAATTTTCCGGAAAAGCGGAAACGAAAAATTTTCCGGAAAAAAGATGCATTTTTTTTCCGGAAAAGCGGCAACGGAAATTTTTTCGAGAAAAGCGGAAAAATATTTTCCGGAAATTGCCATCCCTAGTTTATACATTAAACTTGGGTCTTCCAAATCAGCATGAAACTTTAAACAAATGTAGAATAATATCTTACTAAAACTATTTTCTACGCAAGGGAACTAGCAATTCAAATTTGTAGTCCTAACGTGTTTGCTGTAGATTCCGTTAAAGTTTCATTTAAACATTTATTTATATAAACTTCCCGACGTTTTCTTCTGAGTACTGAAGTCTTAGTCTTGGAAGAAAACACAGAAAGGAAAAGGAACCTAACGCAGCTGATTATGGCGTAACGGAACTGCCATCGACTTGTAAACGAAAAGACAGTGACTGAGTTTAGGATAGGTGATAATTATGAATTGGATCCATGTGAAATATTTGTAGGGAAAGTACATTTTTTAAGGAAAATGCGATTACTCATATAGCAACTTTGACCTGACTCAAAAGTGAATCAAGCTTACTTTGACAAGTGGGAAAACTTGATGCAAGCGTAGCAAAATCAAACCGAAAAGGTTTAAATAAGGTAGAATAAGTCCGTCTAGTTAACGAGAATCAAGGTTGAAATAGCCTTCACAGGAAAAGGGAGAGAGAAAAAAACTGCCCTGTGGAGGAATCGATTCGATGACCCATGGCACAGTAATCCGATGCTGTAATCACCAGACTATGGAATCACACGATCAAGTTGGCTTTCCAAGCATTATTTATACTTAGTTCATCAGATCACAAAGACACCTGTAGTAAAAGAGTTGGTGTTGGCGAAGAATAGCTTACGGCCTGGCACGTGATGGGACTTCAGGGCAATCAGACAATAGCAGAGGTGCAAAGAAACAAAATTCAAATAAATTTTAAGTTTGACAAGCTTCCTCACATAATTTCTTGTTCCAAGTTTGTTTCATGCTTGTATATTACGTTCAACTCAATATCAAGTTTAACAGTCAAAGCAAGTGACTGACAACCTTGTTGCAAGCTGGGATGCTATTTAGATAAATATGTATACGAATGCGTGTGAAGTGAATAGATTTTAATAACAGATAAGTTGATCGCGCAAGACTAGTTGAAGTATGTGTTATTTGGGTATTTATAGACCCTGCAGAATGCTATACACATTTATTTATTTACTTTAACCTTCTAACGTTTCGGTACACATCTAGTAATTAATCTTGGACGACGTCACGTAATACACACATAAAGATGAGAAAAATAAAACTGGTATATAGAACATAGCGTGGTTGTTTTAAAAATGGCTGTCACTTTTGATGTAAATTTTGAGAGGTGTGTGGAAAGGATATGTTGGATCAAAATCCACGAATCTGTTACACGAGCAACGTAGATTTTGTGTAGAGTGGAAACTAATGTTTGTGAAAGGGAGTATGTAACATGGAACAATTTAAATAGAAGAAATTAAGAATAATACTGTGTAATTATTTTGTACGTGGACTAAATTTTATCCTAATTTTTGTTAGTGAATGGAGAAAACAGAATAGTGCTTTATTTTAAATACTCCTGTCAGTGTTGAGAGAAGGTTTCGTAAATATAATGGAAGGTTTCTTTGACTGATCTATGTGCGATTTTGTTTTGTATAAGATACGTGGATTCAATGCAGTGTTTATCGTTATATAAGTGCCTGGATAGATCGGAAACAGCATTGGAAGAATTAGCATGTTTTTCAAGTTCCTTAACGCTGATGTTTAAATTTCGTTTTAATTTTTTCTAATTGCAAGTAGACACACAAGAGAACTGTCTGCGATCGGAATAATATTCAAACCTTTAGAAAGACTTCTCGGAGAGACAATGCTGCTTGGTTATGTCGCATCTTTTAAAACTTGTTTTAAATTTCATGTGATTTTGGGGTATATACGTAAACAAACTAATCTGGATTTTTTATGGAGTGGAATCTGTTAAATAATTTTTAAAATTTTATTTTTTGACTGAATCATACGAATCGTGTAATATTTAATTACTATATTTTGTGTTTTGCAATGATTGGGATACCGTACAATAGTTGCTGGAACGAAGTTTACCCGTTCGGAGTACGAATGTAGATTCTTGGTGTATGTAAATAGTCTCGGAAGAAATTCAGCTTCCCGTACACAGACATCTGGAATGTAGTATTGAACCTAGAGATCCATAAATGTAGAAATTGATTTCGTTTTTTGTTTTTTTTTTCATCGGTGAACTTTTTGGGGGGGGGGGGGGAGGAAGCGCCGAAATATAGGAAACTGTGTTGAGAAGACTTCCTGGATATTACGTAGCAGGTTTCTTTCTTAATGGGTTTATCAATGTGCGTTTCAGCTTTATATAAGATACTTCATATGGTGTACTTTTCAGCATTTACATGCCTTGACAAAGCAGACAGGTTTAGAGGAATTAGCGCCTCTTTCACGTTCTTTGACACTAACGTATAAGTTTCTTTCCATCTTGTGTATATGTAAGTTTTTGTATCCATATGTGAAGCATCACGAACTTATACTAATTTAGTTAAGAAATATACCAATTCTTTTACGTTTTATGACAGAAGTAATTTGAAGTAAGTATTACTTATTATCAATAACACATTTTAAAATTAATCGTTGTCATTATGATCTTAATACTTTGTTTAATCTCCTTTTTGTTTCAGGCAGTCTTAGTACCGCATAATGCGTAACGAACCATTACACGGCATAGAATTGATCTTTTAAAATATATTTTAAAAAAATGAGTCATTATTAAAAAAAAAAAGACACGAAGTGATTTCTACAAAAAGAAATGTGACTTACATTCTTCTAAATGTAGAATTAGGACAAGTATTCTCCATTTGCCGTCAAACGAAGTCACATTGCATATCATCCATTTTTATTAATTAGCTTCAAATAAATTCCAACTAACTGGGTCGGAAAAAAACACATAAGCACCACTTTTGAGAGTGGAATTAAGGAGCGTTCATCTCAATTTCAAAATTTATAGTTCCGATTGAAAATTCTTTTTCTTGTTTTATCACAAGTGGCTGATTTTCTAGAAAAATAAAATTCTGATTTTTCCACGTTTTCAAGGCTGGTAGACATCATACAATGATTTTACCTTTATTGTGTAGAGGCGGGGTGTAAACTTTAAATATTTCAATTGTCCAAAAACGTTTTAAATTGGATTTTTTTTTATTGACTTTTCATATTGGGTGGAAGATTGGCTATCCTTATATTACATTCGACAAACCCGTACAAAATTTAAACCACTTCACATAATGATTGAAAAATTAGTTCCATATCTGAATATTTCACAGTCAACATTCATACAAAATAATTGGACGGTAAACATTTTGAGACGGTTGGAAAGAATAATTCTACTTTAGAAGCGAAAATGAATATAAAAAATATTTATTAAACATATGCACCTTATTATGCTACATGATAATTAAAGATATTTTCTATTGCGTACATTTGCTTTATACCGTTAAAAAAAAAAATGTTTGTTGAATAAATGTATTACCTGGATAAAGACTGAAGATTCAAAATCTTTTGCTTCAAACCGAACGAATATACCAATGATGGAGAGAACAGAAATGCCTTATAATTAAAGATAATAAATAAAAATACGTCAAACTCAACGATTTTACATTTTCACTTCGAATATATACGCAGTCTAGATGACTGCAACAGGTTTCCCACGCTTAAGAATTACATACATATGTACATCTCTTCCATGACTGCCAACAATTACACTACCACGTAGTTCGTTTGGTTTATGAAACACGCCAACTGTTATCGTCGAAATAAAAATGAAGTGCAGTACATTATAAACATTCTTTTCTCTTTCTCCTTTACCAAAGAATCAGTTTCTATACGAAATTTCTTTTTATCAAGTTGAAGTAATTATAACAAATATTGTCTTCGTGAAGTTCGTTTTGCGATACTACACCCCATTATGCATGATTCCTTTGAACACTTTACACACTGTATACCGTCACCAATAATTAACACTACACCGCACAGAAGATGGCTGCTGTTGCTATCCTACGAAGACCTGTGGGAGGCACATTGCATTTCATCCAACACTTTCACCTGACTGAGTCGTGTTACTGGTCTGTTTCTTATGAGATCATAATCTGCAATGGAATCACTTCGTACATTCCCTCCACAGTCAACTGAAAGGAAGAAAAATATTATATTCGCATTGTAAGATAAAGCTATAATCACAGGAGACTACAAATTCTTTTTCAAAAAATCAGGTTACTGTTTGAATCAATTCTAGGATGAAACACGAGTACTAAGACGGTCATGTTTTCTAAATTAGCAACAGTTTAATCAAATTTTATTTATTTTTCAAAAATATTGGTAATTTTTTTTTTATTATTATCAAATATTTGTTCGTTACTGTACCGGTACATTCAAAGTAGCCTCACCCACAAAAAAAATAAAATATTTGATCTTATTTAATGGAAACTATAATCTTAATAAATACAGTCAGTATACAAATGTATGCGTCACTCTTGACTTGAAACCAATCATTCACTGTTCTGCCAAACTAACATTCTAAAATGTATTCGCCTACTGAGGGCGATGTTGGGCATAAGCATACAAATGCTATTTGCTGGTCAATCACTTCATATTTTTTGAATTCCCGATTTTCTGACTTTGGGTCCCTATAAATCTTGATAATACATCAAGAGGTGTAAGACAAAACTGCATTATCTCGTTCTTATAAAAGAAACTAACCATACCGAATATACAGAGTAACGCACAATACACATACAATGAAAGATCACTTTGTTGTGTGTTCATAATTAAATCTGATAAATAAATTCAAAACTGAAATATAAACAAACACCCACACACAGGATGAGAACATTAGCTAAAACAGGCACAGAAAAAGGGAACCAAAGTCTGAACTCACTCACTCAGAATCCTGGCACACACATACCTTACCTGTGGAGAATTTACCGTGGGATTTTTTACTTGTCATCACGGAATTCTGGGACGACACTACTTTGGTAGGTTCCACTTTCTTCTTCCGCTCTCCTTATCCATAACTTAATGCCTTTAGTAACTGGACGCCTGTTGAGAATATTCAAACACATTTACTTGCTGAGAACGAATACACACGCAACATCTTTAATTATGCATTTCATGCGTACAAACTAAATGAAAACTTAGGTCGATTTTGAAATGATAACACAAAATTTCAAATATTTATAATATTGCTTCCACAGAAGTGTGTTACATACAACTCATTTAATTCATTTTATTTTATTTTCGGACGCAAAGAACTCTTGAATAGACTACTTAATATAGGACAACCTTGAAACTTCTACAGAACATAAATACGAAAATGGAAGTGGTAGAAAAGAAAAGAAGACAGACTAGCACACAATTTCTCGTCAAGTTTATTGTGATATGACGTAAGTGGAACCTTCGTTTATGTACAGGAAATTCGCAATTTTGTAAAGGCGGTTTAGTTTGTAAATCCAAGTTTGTAACCTTTTTCGTTCGTTGTTGAAATTATGAACACAAATGATTTGATGTACAGGGACAAAAATGATCGAAATTGTGAAAGAAAAACGTTTCTATGGTTATTACACATTAGAGGCAAAGATTGCTAATCTTACTAGTGATCGGAATAAAATATTGGCTAAATGATAGGAATACATCACTCCAATGACCACGCACATTAAATCTAGAAGAATCTTATATCGAAGAAAAAAGGGATATATCTGGTTTATTAAGAACAATTGACGTTGAAACTTTAAATTTCTCCTTTTGTACATTTGTTAGCCTAATTCATTGCTACTGACGTGTAAAAAGGAATACGGAAGGTAGACGCCAGGGTATACATTCCAGAACCTATGCCATCTCATGTGTTTATCGCAAGTCGGAGACCGCAACCACTAGCCCAAGGGGACTGGATAAGAATACTTGAAGAAAAGCAGGGAATGAATGTTGCATTTCTTGACCTACATAAATCACTCGATCGAGTCAAATGGAAATTCTTAAAGCAAGGTAGGTGTGGAATGGAAAAGACTTTTTAAGGAACCTATTTTCAAAACCAAAAGCAGAAGACTACTTGACCGAACATACTACAATCGGTAAAAGAATGGGAAGTTACCTCTCGCTCACTTCGTTTAATACGTACCTGGAAAAGATGTTTCAATAACGATATAGAGATACACTTGGGGTTATAGAGAATGAAATATCAATTAACACGATAGTAAGAAGACGCTTTGAGGAACATGGACTGGGAATAAAGATAAAGAAAACGAAAGCAATGATAAAACAATTGGTCAAACATTCCTATAGGAGGAAGGGAAGAGGTATTTTGGTGAGACTCATTGCTACTTGAAGACGCGCAGCGTTACCACGTTGAAATAATCTATGTTAACTGTTCTTACAGGTTTCTTTGAAATGACCCAAATCGCGCGATTAAGTGGTTACGGACTTCGGAACGGTGCTGCGGAAGCTACCTGATTAGAGTCCTGCTGTCGGTCATACTGATTAAGATTTTAGATCTTTCTTCAGCTTCACTAGCTAAATGTCGCGTTTGTACCTAAACTAACAAGGAACACTCGCCAGGTGTCAGAGTCCGACTTTGGTGAAAATTTGTATGCAGGTACAGTGCCTAAGTATATCTTCACAACCAAAATTATTGGTGACTTTTCTTTTAATTTGTTTTTACGGCTGTTCTGCTACCTCTACTCGTCATGTGATGCCAGTGGCAGCTTACTGTCGATCGTCCAATATGGAGAACAACTTATAAAACTCTTGGCGTGTGTGTTCAGACACGAAGACCTAATGTAACGTCAACCTGTTTTATTCCTATTGTAAACGGAAACATGATGACTTAAGGAATCTATATATATTTCTGAAGGACGAAACTATAATTTTGAAATTCCATGATATAAACAAGCCGGATCCCATGCACTCGAGTGAGCTTGGTTTAAGGGATTTTCAATACACGAAGAATTCATCTGGAATGTGTTTTCGGCGTATCACATAGGAACTTGGACATTTTTAGTAACTTGAATTGCATCGAAAGTTTGATTTAAAAACAATTAATTATTTTGCTGCAGTAGAAATGATTTGACATGTAAACTTAAATTAAACCTTCCCCAGACAGCTCCGTAACCATGTGCCTTTCGGTTCTTGGAAATTAGTTTTGGGTGAAACTTACTTAAAGGAAAATTAAAGTTATTTCGTATAATAATGAAAATAAATCCATAAAAATTTACAATAGCTATCGCATGAAATTTAAAAGAAAGAACATCAAGAATGTACACGGTCATATACTAGCCGAAAGTTCTGTAGGTTGACCATCTGTGTGTGTTATGTAAAATGTCGTTTGTTTACGTGTAGTCTTTATGGCTAGAATTCTCTCTCTTCTAACCTAATTTGGAGAAATTATTATTATTGCAAGGATTAAAATAAACCTGTATCTGTGCTAAAGTTAGTAACTACAGGCAAGATTTCTTAACATTTCGGCAAGAAAGGACAATAATAATTTCATTTGAGCATCTTTCAATACATACAAGAACTTTCTCGTTGTACGGACACAATGATTGTGTAATATTGGTTTCAAAGTAAACAATAAAGCAGATGACAGATTTTTGCTTCATATCATATGAGAAAGACAAAGAATTATAAGAAGTTGTATCGTAAACTGCTTAGTTTAATAATAATAATAGATCACAAAACAAAAGTTCAATATAATACAAGTGTTTGCACATCGCACATCCAAACTGATCTTTCTCAAGTGTAGAATATGTAGTAGGTATTAGCAAGTTGTTTAAATTATAAATAAATAATAATTACCTAGTTTAAAGTATTACTAAGCTTCTCGTCGACATTAATGATCTACTTCTACATAGGCTACAGTGCGTTTAGTTTCTTTTACGCGCTCTGCACTAATTAAATAGTATTTTTCTGAGTTTATTAACTTAATTTTGCTTTGATGATGCCTCTTTCAGATAGTCTACTAGTAAAAGTCCCTTGTACTTAAATATTAGTTTGTTTAACTGGCGTGGGAAATACTGATGATAAGCCTGGTTATGTATGTGGAGGTCTTGAGCGATTAAATATTTTTGCACCGATACATGTCAGCCGCCGAGTTCTCTTCTGTGCTGTATTTAATTAATAGTGGCTGAGTATTGGGGATGTATCAAGATGACTGCCCTTTTTCGAGAGGACCGCATATTTTTGAAAGCCTGGAACTTTGTTTATGATATGAGTATGTTAGCCTGCTGTGATTGCTCTCTCATAAGAACAGTGCTTAAGTGCACTTTCGGTCACCTGTAGATTGACTTTCTCACTCCAGTTTTTCTTTCCGAATTTGGGATACAAGGGTAGTAATAATAATAATAATCCTATTTTATTTCTACGGTGTTTCCCTATGCGTTCGTTGAGTATAAGATGTTTTGAGCAAGGAGATGAATGTTGATGTTATCACACCTGAAGGCATTAGTTTACGGAATGTGGGCCTAATTGCGTATTCTGATGGAAGCTATTCTCTCCTTGTCTCTATAGTTTGCTTTTCTTCCGTTCAGAGGTGAATGCGATATAAGCGAGGGTTTTTAAATAGCATAGCTTAGACTGTGCCGTTGTAGTGTTGTTCATCTGAATTCGTCAGATGTTAAGTCCATCTTGCCCTTTTTCGCTCTCCTCGCTTTAGATTTGTCACCTCCTTTTGTGTCCTCCAGGGATACTTTTTTTTTTTTTTGCTAATTCAGCCGGCGATAGCCTGTTGGGAAGCTGTCTGTGCTTGTGTGCCCTGTTTGGTACACTGTACTCCTCTTTGGCCTCCCTCTACCTCTTTTGCCCTCCACTTCCATCACTCTTCTGATTACATAGTCATTTGTTCTCCTCATTGCATGTCCATACCATTGCATCTTCTTGGATATCTCCACCACCTTGGTTGTTTATCTTACTCTCACATTTCTCACTCTCTCTTCTTGTTATCCCACATATCCAGCGTAGCATTCTGATTTCGGTAACATCCAATCTCTTTACCTGTGCTTTCTTTATGGGCCATGTTTCTGCTCCGTACATCATTGCTGGTCTAACTCCTGTTTTGTAAATCATCACTTTATTCTTCACCGTGGTTCTGCGGTCGCAGCGAATGCCACCACACACTTCTCCCAATTTCTCCATCCTTCTTACACTCTGTGTTATTTCCGAGTCCAAATCACCATTCGCAGATGAGCCTAAATATTTCAAACTTCTCACCTTTATTTAATCGTTCTTCTTGCAACATCACTTGTCCATTTTCTTCTTCGTCAAACTCAACATACTCAGTTTTCTTTCTACTAATCTTTAGGCTTTTGTCTTCCAACTCCCTACTTTCCTTTCAAGTTCTACCTATTAGTATGGTATAGTACAATAAAATTTTCAAACATCATACACCAGGAAGATTTTTTCAAGAAATCTTCAAAATGGAGCTGCGGTCATATCCCCCGAACAAAGTTTCAAAACGATTTGGACAATCAGGAGTGGGTGAAAAGGAGTACTGCGCATAACAGCCGTTTTCTGCTCCTTAAACGATTTTAGTGAAATTTTTCGAATATCATCTAGAAAATATGAGTTCCAATAATCCAAATTTTATGTCCACACCACTTCCGGTTATCATGCAAAGCGCGTTCAAAAATGACCACTTCCGGATTCTAATTTTTATAGTGTTGTTCAAAATAAATTCTATCACCCGAATGGCTTAAGATATCAAATCCAAATTTTGTATTGAAAGTACTAATATAATGAGTATGTTACAGTGTAAACCAAAAGACTAATTTTTAACCGATTTGGAGATAAAAAATAATTTTCTTATGTAAACGTTCAATTTTACTTATAAAAATGCACCTTTCCCAGGAAACTTTGCGTTGTTTAACCATCAGCCCCCACTAGTTACAAAACGATACTTCGCTCAAATAATCTCCACCTGATGTAGAAGAACGTATTCAAAAATCATTTTGTAACTGATGGTTAGAAGAAATATTTCATACTCAAAAGTTGAGTACCGCACGTAGAAGTGTGTTTGAAATTTAGCTAACTAAACGTCTGAAAGTTCTTATGATATCTTGTGTGATAAGTACGGATGTTATGAACATATCACAATAAAATTCTCTAGTTAATATCAGCCGTGTTTGAAATAGAAAATATTTACTGCTTATCTCGTTGACTCTAGGAGCACGAACGCTAAAATATCAGAGCACATGCTTAAAAACAACATCGAAGAAACGCGAGCATGTCTTCAAGAGGAAAACATTTTCGTCGTCGACAAATGCTTCCAGGATTCACTCCATCTTCTATCAGACTTAGGTTTCTCATCTGAAATGCCCGAGTTCCTGAAGGAAGGACAGAAACAGTATACGACCTTGCAGGCAAATATATCAACGATAGTAACAGGAATACGCCGGATGGTGGATTCTGTGAACAGCACAGTTAAGCAGTGGAAGGCTCTGGATCATGTAATACCCAACACACAAATGGGTAATATAGAGTACGTCCGTATCGTGTTCCATTTGCAGCGTCTATCGGTCTGCGCTTGTTAGAGATGTCTGCAGATGAATAAATCGCAAGAAAAATGCAGTTACTTGTGGAGAAAACTAATGGTTTACAAGAAAATGTCAAGAAAACGGTGAGATAGACAGAAAAACACAAAATGTAGTTGGCACACAAAATGTGGTTTGAATATCGTAAGAACTTTCAGACATATGCTGGTTTATTTAGCTGAATTTCAAACATATACTTCTACGTGAGGTACTAAACTTTAGAGTATAATATGTTTCTTCTAGCCATCAGCCCCCATCAGTTACAAAATGATTTTTGAATACGTTCTTCTACATTACATGAAGATAATTTGAACGAAGTATCGTTTTGTAACTAGTAGGAGCTGATGGTTAAACAACGCAAAGTTTCCTGGGAAAGGTGCTATTTTTATAAGTAAAACTGAACGTTTACATAAGAAAATTATTTTTTTATTACCGAAACGGTTAAAGATATAGTCGTTTGGTTTCCACTGTAACATGCTCATTACATTAGTACTTTCCATACAAAATTTGGATTTGATAGCTTAAGCCATTCTGGAGATATCAGAATATATTTTGAACAACACTATAAAAATTAGAATCCGGAAGTGGTCATTTTTTGACGCGCTTTCCATGATAATAGGAAGTGGTAGGATTTGGATTATAGGAACTCTCATATTGTCTAGATATTACGCGAAAAATTCCATTAAAATCGGTTGAGGGGCAGAAAACGGTCCTTATGCGCAGTGCTCCTTTCATTAGAGACTTGAACCGAATACACAGATACAATACACTGTACATGAATTTTAAAAATCTCATGCTGAACAAGGACTATTCGCTAAATTTAATATATGCAATAATAGTAATAAATAGTATATATACAGGGTGCACAGTCCTTAATATGTAGGACAAACTTCATCGACGAATTCCTGACACCAACAAGAAAAAAATCATATGGACATAGGTCCTATTCAGATCCGTTTCCGAGAAACAGGGTATCCAAATGGGAGAACAAAACCTACTCGATAAATCAGAAACGAGGCACGAAAGGAAAATATTATTAGAGAGTAGATCTGTATTAGTACAGAACATATTGGGAAACAAATTTCAAGTTTTAGGGTAGACAGTGCTGCCAACCGTGTGTAAGTTTTTTTTTTTTTAAATGGAGGTAAGTCAGTTTATTCTATAGATGATATTTCCGAGTGATCTTGAAGCAAGGAGTGCAGTGTTGCCAACTGAGGATAAGTTACAATATCAGAAGCAAAATTGTAATTTGTTCGAAATTAAAAAAATATATATATATATTCATGGTCTTTAAGCATCTATGACTCAAGTCGGGATAGAATAAGGGAAAGAATGAGAGGAGTTTGTGTGCTGATCACGAAAATGAAGCTGCTAATCCCTGTAAGATGTTTTGTGCAAATTAACACGTTACTTCGAGTATTCAACCTCGTGTCTTAACCTCAGATGGTAACACTGCTCTATTTGTTTCAAATGCGATGTTTATCATCACCTGAGGATACCAATATGCGATGAATTGAAGTAGCGTCCATTTTTAAGAAAATAACTTTTATACAAAGTTGGCAACACTGACAATCAAAAAACGGACACACTGTATATATATACAAACGAACAGCGTGTTTGAAAATTACAATGACAAACTCCAGGAGGTGATTCATGGTGTCTACTAATTTTGAGACTTGAAATTTCATGTGTTCTTAGTATAGTGGAACATGCAAATAATACGCACTCCAAGCAACTTGTATATTATTCGTATATCACTAGTGAAAAAAAAAAAGATGATGATGATTCGTAAGGGGTAAAATGTGGATTATGGCAACCAGGAAAGATAGATCAAAATTTGTATTGTGGGACTCGGTGTGCAAGGAAACCGGGGCATCCGGTTTGTTGATAGTACAGAAGTGGCGATGGTTATTAATACGAATGTTGAGAGCACAACTTGTTTCCCCTACATAAAAGGCATCACAGAACTTGCAGGTTAGCATGTGTAGCATGTACCCTTGGGATTAAGGGTGTACCGGCCATTAGCAGTAGTGATTGTGGGAGAAGTGATGAAAATGGAGCAGACCTTACATCTGGGTCTCTGGCATGTATGGGCGCCGGTTTGGGGTAGTGGCAACGAGGGATTCCTACGGACTAAGATTAGGTGGATGTTGGAAAACTAATCTAGGTTTGGTGGAGAATATTGATCTTGTGTCTGGGTCAGATTGGAGGATGTGGAAATTAGAGTGTAGGATTTGTCTGACTTTGGTTAGTTTAGGATGGAATTGGGTGATTAGAGCCCAGGTGGCCATCTTAAAATATTGTAAAAAAAATAGATACAAAAATATTATGAATATATATATTGCGTAGTAGCACATAAGACAAATGGAAAGGATTTAAACAGAAAGAGATAGAGAGAGGAAATGAATTATGGAGAGTTAAAATTGTAGGGAAAATCAACATTTCATGCAAAACTGGAAATCGTCTGACGTTCAGTGTCATAGCTTGGAAACTAACGAAAGTATGTAACTTGTTTTGTGTTCAAGGACATGGAACAAGCTGTTCTCTGTACTATTTACATGAAACTCACTGTCAAGAAAAAGCCTTAATATCGGTACTCAAAATATAAAGAAAAAAGGATTTATTGGCAAATGCTTGAATTTTCTCATCGTAAATCTAGTGTCATATATTCAGGAGTGATATTGATGATATTTATTCATTTTCTTGTGTTACTTGTGCGGTCAGGTAAGAGAACAGAAAGGTTCATTTTCTGGACGAAAAAAAAAAGTCACTGAAAATTTATGAAAATTCTCCTGAATAACCTACGACTCTTCAGCAAACACGCTTTGCAAACCGAAGTTCCTATATTTGATTTAAAGGTGGAAATATTTTTAAAATTTTGCACAATCCCATCTAGTCCAAGACAATTCATTGTGTATGATTAAATGATGGTTAAATATCTGAAAAGAGCAAACAGAAAATAAAAAATAAAACAACAAAGTAGCTTTGAATAATCCTATTGCTAGTTAATAAAACCTGGAAAAAAAAAAGTGGTTCACAATAATTTTCATGTTACAATACGTTGTTATCAATAAGTTTGTATACAGGGCCACTTAGGCTGATAAGGCAGAAGTTGATATGTCCATAGGAAATACATAGGACATCAACTATTGCCATATCACCCTAGAATTTTAATGTAATTATTCAAGCGCCCCGACCATAGCCCGCTCATTGTGTCTGCTCCTTCTAGTATTATGGTTAGTTCTAAAGATGTTAATAATATAACAATAACAGTGTGAATAGACCGATAACTTATCAGAATTCTCTTTTATCGTTAAGATGTTCTGGTCCAGTTAGAAGACACATCATCACTCAGACATCATTACTTTCTTCCCACACTTGTCCAGCTCAAGTATCGAAAAATTGTTCGCCACACTCACAATATTATTGTTTACACGAATGAATTTCACTTAATCAGTTCTTAAGCAAGGATCTTCAATTCAAAGCTGTGTTTGTCAGGAGCTGCAGAGTTCTACATATTTTAAGACGATCTTTTTTTAGGAATGTGTTTTCTCGTATTTCCCATAGAATAAGTGTACAAATTATTTCTAAACATATAAATGCCTTTATTTTTGCAGTTTCTATCAATTTTATTTTCAATAAGTAGATTACTTCTAAGGTAACATTCAAATTTTTCAACTACCAATTACTTCTAAATTACCTGGGGTTGTAACAACTTGCATATACTTGTCAATGGCTGTGTGGCTGTTTATCCGAACTGTCTCTGATGAACGGAATAAACACTTCTTACTTCTATAAATTAATCTATTAACATCTTTATACAATTTAATATTTATTATTACATAATAATATGAGGTCAGGGCGGTGCAATAGGCGGTCAATGGACCGGGGCGTCGACGTAAGGGGACGCCAGAGTAACATAATATTTAAATTCCGTATATCTGTCAGTAACTACATTGAAGTTATTTCCAAGTGACCATGCAAACAATTTTAGATAGATAAAATGAATTGTATGGGCGGTAACAGCACTATGGCTTACGCCCGTCCCGATACGGGGGAAGCCCCTTATCTTTGTCACGTCTAAAACATAGCTGTTAATTAACTAAGGTAAAAATCATATAAAAGCTGAAGAGGTAAGTATCTTCAGAAAAAGAAAATTGTCACAATTTTCTTGGGCTGAACCTGCAGGAGGTATTTCAAGCCTCTTTAAGTGTATTCTACGCACTGCTAATTTTTATCAATTTTCGATATTCTGTAACACCATTGTGAACCACGAAATGAAACTTACAGGTTTTATTAACTACCAATAAGATTATCCGAAGCTACAATTTTTCTTTTTTCTTTTTCAGTCTGCCCTTTTCAAATTTTATTCTTGAAATTCACAACTGTCGTAAATGTTCCAACTTTGGAGCAAAATATTACCACGAAGAACTTTTAACTCAGGTTTTATTTTACGAGGCACAATCGATACTCCTTGTAACACAATAACCAACTTGTGGTTTCATACGGACGTTTAAAATTGATAAAATGGTCACTCGAATGGTTAATTTTGAGCTTTTCAAAATCCTACTAATGAAACTAATCTCTACATTTTCTGAGAGCCATTGTGTATACTTTACAGTAGTGCAAACTACAATTTTCAATGGGCACACAGAAGCCTTTCCCCAAACCATTGTGCTTATTTCCGAAAAAACAAACCCTTAAATCCAAGATGGTGAGTGATGAGAAAAGGAATAATACTAGTTTTGAGCAGGTCATCAGTATGGTTACCTCTGGTGAACATATGGAAAATTAACAAAATGGTAGAGCAACCACCGTTTGGTGCTTTCACGTGGAATGGCCGTTAAAGTTTTTCAAGTTGATCCCCTCGTAGAAATACTTCTTGTACGCCACTGGTTACCCCTGTATCATAATTCAATTCTGCATATGATCATGTTTTATCTCACTTTTTGTTTTAAAGCTCTAAATCAAACACTTTCTGAGCTATGGGGATGGTACAGAATCACCTTTATATAAATTCTTTCATTGATCAATAGTGTGTGAACGTGAATATAACTAAGGTTTTACGACCACCTCAGGGCGCACGACTCGGTTTGTGTACCAGGTTTGGTCCACTTATTCTTACTCGACCCCGGATACATCTCTTGTGAGAAGTTTAGTTAATAATTTGGAATAATGATCGATGAGAGTTACTTACACAGGGGTTTGGAATTCATGATCTGATCCCTCATCTGCTTCATCTGGAACTTCATCATCCTCCAATGAAGCATTAGCTGAAAGAAATGCAGAATAAGTTTTACATCCTTTTGATATAAACTTTTTATTTTAATATTTATACACAGGGCCCGGTTTAAAAAAGAAAAAGAAAAAACAGGCCAAAACAGTTTCGTGTAGAATAGTGCCTAAACACCTGCATTTGAAAGTAAATACATATTTAGTATGGCCATATTTCCCTACATATTTTATTCAACTTTTAAACATGCCTCCATAAAATACACGCACATAGCAATACTAGTCTATGTATTCCCATGCACCAAGGTGTACAAATATTTGGTGATGTGTGATGGGAAGAGAGCTGGCGAAATTCTGCTTTAATCAAGTCACTTTCGAATAGCGTTCTAGAGAGAGGTGTTGAAGTTGTAATATTTACATTTAATGACTACTGAATGTCAATTTTCAAATTCCAGGTTTTTTCCAGGTCTATTTTTCTCCTTGCAAACAAAAAGTGTTTATCAATTAAAAGACGCATATACCAAGCACATGTTATTTCTTTGTCATTATAGAACATGAAAAAAATATTTATGTACTAACTAAAATGTACGTTTTAAAGGGATTTCAAACAAGAAAATAAAGCAGAATATTTCCTATCCGAAGGCAGTTGAGAAAATCGAGCAGTAACAAAGAAACTAATAGTACAACCTACATGTACGATTCATATTTTAAAAATTTAAACGGAAGGGGGGGGGGGGAATAAAAATAAATTAAGATCCAAAATTAACGAAATATAGTTTACCTTTCTGCCGGTTTAGTTGAAACTAACCAATACTAATACTAGTGGAAAAAGTGCATTCAATACGAGTTTAATTCATGTGCATGTAACACGAAACTTCAAAGCACATTTTAATTCACATGGTAACATTAATTTTATTGCGTATTCTACTTGATGAGGAAAGGCCAGTTACTTTAATTACGCAAAATACAAGCATTGTATTATTAATTTATAATATTTTTCTCCTTGCAAACAACGTATATTTATTTTATAAATTACTCGACTCGGATAAAGTTGCGGGGCCGCGGTGGCTCAGTTAGTAGAGCGGTCACCTCTGGTGCTAGGGGTCGTCGGATCGATCCCTGCTCATGCCATGTGGGCTTTGTGGTGGACAAACACCATGTGCGTGGGTTTTCTCCGGGTGTTCCCGCTTCCTCCCATCATCTTCCATACGGCCTGAGCCATAGTTGCCTAAAGGCTCACCCTAAAGTAAAGTTTTTAATGTCGTCCTCTTAAGTAGTTGCTTGAATATAAATTGGCTAGGCCCTTCGTAACGGCTGCTCACGCTTCGTCTTTAGGCCGTCATAGAGATGTAATTTACGTACCGGTATGTTTGTAGTTTTTTTTTTATTATGATATTGTATGTGAAGTTTAATAAATATGTATATATAAGTATGTGGAAAGATGTGTATTATTTATTAACAGAAAAAACACTTGAGCCTAATCGTAAAACTCACTATTTTTAAATTACACCACTGTCACTATTAATTGACATTTAAGTCCTTTTTTTTAAAAAAAAAAAGTGAGCGGCTGCGTCCACATTGGAAGAACTGGGGTCGAATATCTGCCATATATAGGGAAAATGTATGTAGGTCATATTTAAGGTGGGTATCCGTGTTATGTCCATGGTCCTGATATATATATGCTGAGTCAATCACAAAAGTTAGGAGTCAGTAAAAAAAAAAGTGAATGGGCAGGGTGCAGGGGAAGTGTGTGTACAAGAGAACAGAAGAAAGAAAAAAAGTTACTGCAGGTTTAGACTAGGTTTCAGTTTAGCATTCAAGCCTATATATACTGCCTATTCGGCCTGTTCCTGTTCGTATTTTAGATTTTCCTAATACACTTAATTCAACTGACTAGATAACTTCTATGATTTCACTTGTAAACTTATCAGTCCGTTCGTTACCTTCTTTCTTCTTCCTGCTGTATGCCCGTTTTGAAGTCTGTGGGGGTTGGTCGGTTTCTCCATGAACCAAGCTGTTTCTATACATGAGCAGCGGCTGCCAATCCTCTCCTCGACTCGATGGCATTCCGGCGGCAATGCGTCTGTCCAAGTAATTTAACCTGTAGGAGCAGAAAATAATAATAATCACACTCAACTGGGCACACTAATTTAACAAGCAACAGAGAGGTTAAGTAAGAAGCAACTTACTACGAGGCGAAGATATGATCAAAGACAAGGAACACACATCAATACTACGCGTGGTAAACACCAATCCTAATTGAGGAGCGTTTTTTCAAAATTCGATAAACGCATCGAAGTTGTTTTTACAGAACACACGTCATCTTATCCATTTACAAAGGTAACAACCCTGCTAATCTTAAAATTCGAGTGTTAGCTTAACTACCCAAGTATCTTTTCTGGATTTGCGAAGTTTGGGACGTTCTTATTAAAGAAAGTAAGGAGTCTTCTGTAAAAAAAAAAAAATAATTGCGATGGGTTTATCGAGTTTTGGGGAAAAATAATAATAATATTAAAATCAAATAAAAACACGCTCCTCCATTTTCTTATTTGATAATTTTAAGCACAGTACGAGTATCTAACACTTCATTGAAACAATGATCTATTAGAAATTTCCTCAATAGAATTACGTAAAACAAAATTGATACAAGATAAAAAAAAAAGTTTATACTCAATTGAAACGCCGACACAATGTCTATAAATTATACTTTATTTAAATTGTCCTATAACACTTTTGTGTTCAGCTCAAACTAAATATGGACATCTGCCTGAGAAGTGGTCGCTCTAATACTTGTCTACGGGTAATAACCACTTCCTGTTTATGTCATATATATATATATATATATATATATATATATATATTTACCTTGAACTGAATAAGCAGAATTTTGCTGATCGATCTAGTCATTTTTTGATTGGTAATGTTAAAACATTCGTGACTGTATCGAAATATTATAATTTAAAAAAAATCCATATGGAGAACCTTTCCCGATTTACCAATTTGTCAACTTTCCATGCTATTCGACACTTTGTTTTCACACTGCATCGAAAAAGTAGCAGGGTCAAGGAAGTCTTTTACGCTTGTCATAAAGCATCACATTTCAGTATTGGGTACTGACGAAGAATACTGGAACTCATAACTCTACTTCCTCAATTTGACCGCATGTAGCTCACCACGGTATTTTTCAAAAAATGTTTAGCTCTGAAAGTATATCCGCAATAACTACGTGCCCACAGCACAATATTTCAGTACGTAATTCAAAGTGCATTAAAGTTTTTAGTACACACAGAAATAAAAAAAAAATCTCAAATCAAAACGGTAAGAGTAAGAAAACAATTGACTTAAATGAATGTTATCTCTAAAATAATAATAATAATAACTCCAAGAGTGCTAAATTACTGGAATACTCACACAACTCTTTTATCCTGTTTCAAAAGTTTGTTTGTGAATTCAGTAAGGATTTCTAGAAAAGGTAGATTTGGTGGTGGACCAGTGGGATCTGCAGGATTTTCCAATGGGTTTACGGAAAACAAAATTCCCTCGCGATGAAGAGCTGTGATGGCTTCACGATTTTTCACAGCATCAAGGCCAAACGAGAGAGCGAAGCGCTTAGCCAATTCCTGGAATAAATAAACCATACACATACATCAAACAAAAATAACCTTTTCATCAGCTTATATTATTGCTCTTAATAATGAGACATTGCATGTCAGATCAACTAAAAAAAAAGAAGCCTAACCAGTTCTGATTTTGATGAAAGTTGTTATGAAGGATAAGTATGACAAAGTAAGTAATTATGCCAATTTTCAGATTTTTATTTTGAAAATTGTCCAAGATACAAAGGTAATAAAAATAAGATTTCGAAAAAAAAAAAAGACACTCGCATACATAAAAATTCCTTTCTCTCTCTCTCTCTCTACATATATATATATATAT
>JAGDQP010022984.1:3561-25639 GCA_022664845.1 Lepisma saccharinum | reverse complement strand
AAATATAATCATAAACCAATGATACGTAGGAGTAAAAATCAAGGATTATCACGGACTTTAGAATATAAAAAAGTGATCAAGAATGTTGTTCAACAACGTTTAACGTAGACGTACCATATATTATATCTTGTTCATCTTCATAATTATTCGCGCGAGGAGTATCTAAAAACCACGACATTTTTTTAAACTTCCGCGATCCTTTTCAAGAAAGCTGCGTTGCTTGCAATCAATGTTGCTAAATAGTGCTTTCAAACACGTGTTACACCACATAATGAAACTACTGGACGAAACCGAAAGGGTAACAATCGACTATTCACCCACATCGGAAACATCACAAGCGTGTTTGAAAAGCAGCCCTCAAAAAATATTTGTACACAGTTATTGCACCTATTCGTGCACTAAACCAAAATGAAAAATTTCACTGTTGTAAGGAAAAACAAAGAGCAAATATATTCATCAACCAAAGTTCCTTAGTAGTAAAAATCAAGGATTGTCATGGTCTTTAAATTATTCTCGCGTGATCAACGATGTTGATCAACGTCTATGCTAGACTTCCAAATATTATATCTTGTTCATCAACATATTTCTTCGCGCGAGGATTATCTATAAACCGCGATATTTTTCAAATTTAATTGCTCCTTTTCAAAAAAGCTTGCGTTGCTTGCAATGTTGCTGCGTAGCTGATTGAAGGATGTGTTACATCGCGTAACGAAACTACAGCACGAAACCGTACGTGTTACAATTGACTATTCAGCCACATTGGGAAAGCGTGTTTGAAAAGCAGCATTCATGAAATAATTGCCCATTTTCGTACATTAAACCTAAATGAAAAATTTCACAAATATTAGGAAGTTTAAAAGCAGAGAGCAAATATATTCATCAACCAAAGTTACGTAGGAGAAAAAATCAAGGATTGTCATGGTCTTTAGAAAATCCTCGCATGATCAAGGAGGTTAATCAACAAGTTCTACAGTAGGCGTACCGTGTATTAGATCTTGTTCATAAACATATTTAATTGCGCGAGGATTATTGTCTATTCACCCACATCGGAACAATCGCAAGCGTGTTTGAAAAGCAGCCCTCACGAAAGATTATACAAAGTTATAGGACATTTTCGTGCACGAAACCAAAACGATAGATTTTACTGTTCTTAAGAGGTATAAAAGCAAAAAGCAAATATATTAATCAACCAATGTTTCGTAGCAGTAAACATCAAGGATTGTCACGGTACTTAAATAATCGTTGCGGGAATAAGTATTTTGACCAACAAGGTCTATAGTAGAGGTACCATATATTACATCTTGTTCATCATCATATTTATTCCCGCGAGTATTATCTAATAACTGTGACATTTTTTTTTAAATTTCAGTGCTCCATTTCAAGAAAAGCTTGCGTTGCTTGCAGTGTTGGTAAATAGCCAATTGAAACACGTGTTACACCGCGTAATGAAATTACTGCGGGAAACCGCACTACTTTCACTTCACTATTCTCTCAAATCACCCAAACGTGTATGAAGAGAAGCCCTCAAGAAAAAAAATCTACAAGTTTATTGCAACTTTTGCCCACTAAAAAAATATATATTTTACTGTTGTTAGCAAGTTTAAAAGCAAAGAGGAAATATTTTCATCAACCTATGTGACGTAGGAGTAGAAATCGAGGATTGTCACGGTCGTTAGAGAATCCTTGCCTTATCAAACATCTTGATCAATAAGTAGCCTTGTTCATTAATATATTTATTGACGCAATCATTATCTAAAGACCGCAACATTTTTTTAAACTTGAGTGCTCATTTTTAAACACGCCTGTGTTGTTTGCAATGTTGCTTAAAATCCAATTGAAACACGTCTTACACCGCGTAATGCAACTACTGCACGATACTGCACGGCTTTCATTTGACCTTTCACACACATCGGAACCGTCGTAAGCCTGTGTGAAAATCAGCCCACGCGAAAAAGAAATGTACATTTTTATTTCACATTTACGCCCACAAACCATAATGAAAAATTTCATTGTTGTTAGGAAGTCTAAAAAATAGAGCAAATATATTCTTCAACCAATGTTAAGCAGATGTAAAATTCAAAGATTGTCACGGTTTTGGAATAACCTCATGTGATCATGCATGTTGATCAACAAGTAGCTCTGGTCATTAACATATTTATTGGAGCGAGGACTATCTAAAGAATGCAACATTTTTAACTTCAGTGCTCTTTTATAAACACGCGTGCGTTGCTTGCAATGTTGGTAAATAACCATTAAAACACGTGTTACACCGCGTAATGAAACTACTGCACGATGCCACACGGCTTTCATTTGACCTATCACAGTCATCGGAACCGTCGTAAGCGTGTTTGAAAAGCAGCCCTCACAACATAAAGAATATACATAGTTATTTCACATTTACGTCCACAAACCATATTGAAAAATTTCACTGTTGTTAGGAAGTTTAAAAGCAAAGAGCAAAAGCAAATATATTCATTAACCAATGTTACGTAGGAGGAAAAATCAAGTTTTATTACGGTCGTTACTACCTAGAGCAGATAAAACTTAGAGGGAGTTTTACGTCATCAAAGTGAAGCCGTTTTTATTTTCATGGCGGCCATCTTTGTAGGACCGGGTGCCAAAATTTCCAGCAAAAATTAACACAATTTCATTGTTCAATGCCACAGGGGCCACATCGGACCGAGTTTGCTATTGTTCGACTGGTAAAGGTGGAATTGCAAAGTTGAAAACTGTTAGTAAATATTTACATTGTATTTATTTTATGTATTTGGAAGATTCATTTGAAGAGGTAAACGCGATGGACGTTGGATCTGTGAAAGCAGATTCAAGGAATTCAGCAAGAGTGTACAAAGTGATGGGTGCAGAATTTTCCACTGGAAGTTATAATCATTTTTGAAGCAGACATTAAGGGAGGAGACGAAGAGGGAAGGTCAATTAAATTTACTACCATAGTTATCAAAGGGAAATTTTAAATATATGTTTTCCTGTATATACGATAATCTTTATATTATTACGGAATTTTCTCACTAATTACGCGCTTTGATTCAGGTTAATACGCCTTGTACTTTCTGAAATACGTTAAGGCTTTCTGCATATGTAGTTCGGATGGCAAAATAATTAGTTTAGTAAGATTTTTGGAAAATAAATTCCAGATCTAATTTACACTACCCTATTTGTGATGAACCAGGGCAGTATCTAAAGTACAGTCCACACTAGGGTTGACACCTTTTGATGAATGAATTACGAGATATTCGGCAAAAAATACGGGACAAATCCTAAATAGCTTAAAATAAAAATAGCTTGTTAGGCTCTGTATTACTATATGACTATAAGCACAATTTAAAACCTCCATAATAATAAATTACACACATAAAATATCTTACTTGCAAATGTTCACATCCCAAAAGCACTGGCGAGTGGAAAATCAATATTTGAATTTTGTAAACACAGTTAACGTTAATATCTGCATATAAAAAATGACTGTGTTAATTCAACGCTTTTGAGTGTCCCTGGGCGACCACAATTTTGGTCTTTAATAAACACCTCAAACCGTGTTGATTTCAATGATTCAACACAATGGATGTATTGTCAATGGTGATTCAACTCAATGAAGAGCGTCGTGCTACTACTATCACAGTGCTGAAACAGCGAAATCACACAACAGACTGTGTTGATTTAACACAACTGTGTGGTCGCTCTGGGAAAAGTGGCTGAAAAGTATTGAACTGACACACATTTTTTGCAGTATGTTATCAACTAGAGCAAACACAAGGCTGTTACCCCAGGACTCATGTTGGGGCCTGGGGATGTGAACAGAATCTGCTCGCTGGTCTGCATAGTAAGCAGCTGGAAAAGAGCCATCTTTATTTATTTATTAAAATTATCGATCAGCTGAAAAATTGTCTGTGAATTTACCACTGATAATACGGGACAACGCGTAAATTTTACTCCAAATACGGGACATCCCGTATTATACGGGACAGGTGGCAACCCTAGTCCCACTTCTCGTTTAGCGTGGTGGAAACAAGTATAGTTTAACGCTTAGACGGTTCATAGTTCCGATTCATTTTTTCAAGTAGCGGTGAATGGAATCTGTGACAAATTGGGAGTATTACTTCAACGAGTTCAGAGCTACTCTGCAAATTTCAACGAATCGTTCAAAACATTGAAGATTGGGTTAGTTTAACCTAGTTTAAGTAATCTTTAACTGGGCTTAACGACTTTAATCCTTCGAAATCAGATTTGTAATGCTGTACTGAACTTGGTAATTTGTCTTCCGGGGGAGTATCCAAAGGGCATCTTAAATTAGTAAATGCAATGATTTAAATGGTTGAAGCTATTTAATACTGATAAAGTGCGGAAAGTGTAGTATTACATAACTTAGTTGATGACATAATAGTTAGTGATGTATGAATAACGAATATCAGTATTGGAAGATCTAAGACTGTAGGGAAGTAGTAAGGATAACGTATAGCATTTAATCCAGTATACTACTGTTGATGGAAATCACTTATTCGACTGTATGTAGTGCCCTTGAAACTCGTAGGTAAGGATGAGAACTGCAATTTATAACAAACTGAACTTCTCCGTGACAACGAATTTTACACTGGGAAACTATTTTGTTGATAGAGGATAGTTGGCTGCGCTTTAGATATTCCACGTATCGTTGAAAACAGTAAACACTAGATTAGGTTAGATTGGATTATCTTAACTTATATTAATTAATTTAAGTAATCTTTAACTGATCTTAACGTCTCTAGTCGTTCGTAATCAGATCCGAAATAATGTGTTGAACATCGTGATTTCTCTTCCGGGGGAGTATCCAAAGAGCATCCGGTAGTATTAGTTTTCAACACACCAAAGTTAAAAGAAAATGAAGAAAGCAAATTTTCATTAGTTGATAACATCATGAAGTATTTTGGAAATTGAATACTGTGGTGGGTGAAAGTAGAGCTTAACCGAGTAATCGGTTAAACGCGACTTTGCCTTAATTCGTGACCATGGGGACCTGGAGGATAGGTAAGATTAAGTATCTTAAAGAAGTATTTTTAAATAAACAAACGAAAGTTTAAAGATACATAACCGTACCTAACCTTACTTAACCTCTACGTTCCCACGGTCACTACTAATTGAGGCAGTTGGTTAAACTCGACGTCTAGCCTGTGATGTGAAACTTTATATTTCCCTTTGGTAGAGTGAGAAATCTTTACTCTTTGATTAAACTCGATAACCACATTATACATTCGAAAACTGAAAAAAATATAAATACTATAACTGCACTGCATAAACAAGATCGATAATTTTGTAATGAGTAAATTAAAACAATAATAAAATAAAAAACACACAACAACCGTGAAAATCGCCCTACAATTTACTTTTCATTATTTTTCCCTTGGAATTCATCAACAAATACAAAGACTGTTGCATGCGGAAGCAAACTTATCAGTTAGTGTTATGAATGGCTCGTAGTTTGCCACAAAAGTCACAGACACAAAGTAGGGGGGGGGCGAAACAGGGTGAGTTAAAGTGAGGTTCGATTATATTTTCATTATACGCGATGCATATGACGTTTAAAATTCACTCTGTTTGCTCGACCCAACACGGAAGTAGCGATTAATTCAAACATGCTTCAAAAAAAATTCAGTCTAATATGACGCTTTCATGACTTGGGGCATCGTTATATTTTGCTTTCCAAGACTTGCACACATATAGCAAACATTACATTTATTACGTAAATTTTTAAAGCTACTTAATGTGGTTTTGGTTCGATTAAAAAAGCTTACCTTAAATTAGGTTTGGTCCATTAATTCGCGAGAACAGGTCCAGGCTGATTTCGAAGTGTTCTTGAACTTGAAAGAGAAACGGTGAAACTGAATTTTGTTACGTAATATAAAGTACTTACTTGTAATCAGAGTTATTAGGTAAGGTGCAGTTTACGGAAGCCAGGAAATGTAATGTGTGTGGAACTGTTAGACCGCTGCAACGCCACCAACCTAATGATCCCAAAAGAGGATCACACAGACAAATAGAGTCGCCAGGAGCCTAGAGTACCCACGCAACGCATCTAACCTAACCTCTAGCTCCAACATTTTCTACACCCCAGGCGAGCGGAGCAGAAATGCCTTCTAGATTTAAGAATATCTGGGAAAGAGGATTCCAGATCCTTGTGATCGCTGTAAAGAAAATTTATATCGAGGGAGGAAATACCGGTAAGGCGACACCTCCAATCTTTTAACTAGATCGTCAGTTCATATTCCGAAGTACCAGCTGGTTCAAATTAGCGACAGATTAAGAAAGAAAAACGCAAATCTTTACTTGGGAAATAATTTCAAACGATGATACGCATAACGACTCATATGTGACTCATACTGTGTCTTTACTCACTTCGAAGTCTACAGGGTGGCAAAAGACCATGTCTTACTTTTACCTTAGTAGGGCCCACACCTGTAGTCTGGAATCGCAATTCCTGAAATAAAGACGAACGAACACAAACGAATGACGGTCGCAACTCAATCTAAACGTCGTGTCATAATGCACAAATACAAATAATATATATTCACACAAATCACATGCTGGAGTCACTTCATATGTCAACGCAGAAATAACCAGAAATTCAATATATAGTTCCTTTCCCAAGTTATCACATCTCAGCTGACAAAAGAATCCTACCACTGGTCTACGGATTTATGAACCGATCTAATCTAATTAAAATCAAATCACTCAATACGATAGGTTTACCGAAACACAGAAATAATTAGTATCAATTGCTGTCAACTTCACGTAACGATTTGTAGCTAATTCCAATAAATATCAAGTCAAACATTAAATAGTTCACTGCACATTACAAATATTACTAAACACTGTAAGAGGATTATCAACTAATGCCGTAGATCGTACCTGGTTAACCGAGAGGTTTCTATACTACGTTCACTGAACATAAACTCAAGATTGTTCGAAGAAATATAAAAAAATCAGAATTCCAATTTATTACTTTGAATTTACATATCGCACGTTTTCGGATAGGATAATATCATAAGAATCTGAACAGAATTACTGTTGAGTTGTAAGAACAAACAAATTTGAATCGCTGGAATACATTGAATTAAGTAGAAGTGAAAGTTACGTAGTCACACATAAATGTCCATAATTTCTATAATAATTAATAAAGTTTGTTGATACTTTCACAAATTATTCCCGAAATATTGTTATATAATTTTGAAAAGTTTTGTTACAGAATTGCTTACACGAAAGAAGTTTTAGTCCAAAATACATGGTGCAGAAAGAATCAATTTAGCACTATTAATTGAGTGGCGTCATTACAGATGACTACTACCTTATACAAAAGACGTTCTGAATAAATCTCGAAAATACAAAATAATATTATAAAATATGACTTTTTCATCGGAGAATAGTGGCTGGAGTTGAAACCAAAATTATCGAACCATGTCGAATAATATTAAATTTACTGTTAACTTCAAAACGGCACGCAATAATAGTCGAACAAACATGTTGCTAATTTGATTAAGTAATGTAAATATGCGGTAGCTGTGAAACATGGCTAACCGGGAATTTCGAATAGATTTGGAAACTGGAGACGAGAAATTGGCATATGATTATTAAAACCTAACGAACCGATATTTGTAATGTAAGAATTCGGTTAATAGCGGCCCCATACTGAAATTTACAACATATTGTACATTTTAATAAATAATCTCAAAATAAAATTAATAAATTTTAACGAGTTTAAATTCCGAAATAATGATGTAGCTGAATAGTCCTGGTAGCACTTGTATCGGTTTTTAATTCTTCTTGACTAAGATTTAATATAATTTTCCGGAACGGACGAAATCAACCGAAATATTATCAAAATATTTACTAAAATTCGTGTTTATATCTACCTCTCGTAGACAGGGCTTACGAAGTACAAATGATGGAAGCCCATACATCCACTCGTTTCGTCATTAAAAATGGAACAGAACTAACATGGCGTGGGAGAGCAGTTCTCCCAGCAAACGGAGAAGAAGGCTGATTCACACCAATCAGCAAAAAAACAAGTTACGAAGCATTGACTGGGTTAATCATTTGTAATTACACATCTTTCCACACAAAACTTAACACATCAACCATGACTTAACGTGAAGTCATCGTCACGCTCAATTGCGGTAAAGCAAATATTAACCACATGCGACCGCCATGCATTTAGTAAGTCTTCGATTCAATTGCTTCGAGGCAGTAATTCTTGCCTGCGTTGCTCGGAGCAATTAAATCGCTTCAGGTTTCTGAGGTTATGTTTACCCACATCAACCCCAGTCATGAGATACGAGATTACCCTGTTCCCCCAACCTATCATCCTCGGATCGATTCACACAACAGGGGCTCGGCCTTCCCATACAATCAGGCTGAACTACGCCCGTGGCGTTCAAATCAACTCCATGGGTACAACACGGTCGGTGTGAAACAGCGCCAATTCCGATATGTTCAGTTACCTGTGAATAACCACACTTCACTTCTCTGATGGTCGCATTGCTACCAGGAACATTTAGAGTACGACAACTACAGTCTACCACTCTACTCTGACAAGGAGAATTATAGGCAATACTATTATTGGGCACATTATTACTAATCTATTATTTTTATTATTATTATCACTCATAGGCATATTACTATTGTTTACCAAACGTTGATTATTCCCTCCACGATACGAATCATTGTCAGAAAACCTACGACGTTTTACATAGTTATCATTACGATGATTTCCAAATTATTATTTCTACCTGTATTATTTCTCCATCTATTACCATTATTAAAATTTTGATTAAATCTCCTACCAGAAGAATTATTTTGAAAATTAGAAGATGTATTATTATTTTTAGATGAATAAAAATTAACCCGCTCAGTTTGAGTACTACTAGATTTGGTTACTTTAGTTGCTCTGATTTTAGGCTTAAATTTACGATCATTATTACCATTGTTTCCTTTAGGTTCGGTTACATTAGATTCAGAAATAGAAAGAATGTCTTTATTTAGCTCAGTATTATTTCTAAATTCTTTAACATATCAATAAGAATATTTATGCTTTCGGAAGTGTGCAATCTTAATAATTTACCTATAGACTCTGGAAGAGCTTGAATTATTATTTCGATTATATCCTCCTCAACATATGGCGAAGCGTATAATTTCTGCCAAGCGAATTGTGCCATATTTTCACATACACCTGTATGATATTTTACAGAGTAGAGCTGTTGCAAATAACGTTTTTTTAAGCCTGGGGTTTTCAAAATGATCCAGAAAAGCTCGTACGAAGTCTTCATAAGTAACAAGTTTAGCTTCCTCGTGCGTGTACCAGATCAAAGCTAATCCAGTCAGCCTACGACCAATAACCAACATTTTATCAGAATACGGTCGCTATTCTGATCAATTTCAGTTAGGAATTTCCAAGCAGATTCCCCGGAAGTTCCACTAAACGTAGGGAAGAAATTGATGTCATTAAGCCGTAACGGACGCGCAGAATGACTATCAACAACATTCCTGACCTGACCTAACTGAGGCCACACAGAGTTCTCCTTTTGAGAAACTCTCAAGGGATCACAAGATTCATTAGGTTTAAAATGAGAACCCACAGAAATCGGCGTTGGAGTCACCTTAGGAAATTCAAACCTGAAATCTCGATCTAGTTCGGGTTGTTGAGAACACGGGATTTGTGACGAAGAAGCAACAGAAGGATGGCGATACTTAAAAGGTTCAGACCTAAAAGGAAAAGCGTCATCGGTCACCTCCTCATGCCATGTTCGCTTTCCCAACATCCGACCTTGATCGACACATCTCCTATTCTCAAACAAGTCCTCGCTACGGGACAAAATCCTAGGCATATTCGTTCCAGTCGTAGTAGTCAGCGAATACACTGGTTTACCTTGACTTGTCGTCACTACAGAAGTAGTAGTCATGTAGGGTAATCCTAAACTAGTTACAGGAATAAAAGTGGAGAATGGTTCAGCTTCACTACTCACTATCGGTTCTTTAAGACAAGTTTCCCTGTCTTCAGGTTCGGTTGCGTTACTACGCAACTTTTCAACTTCGATACGCAAACTTTCCACTTGGGATTCGAGAGACTCGGTTTTCGAGGAGACACTCGCGATCTCGCTACGTACTTCGTCGTATCTCAAATTAATGTCATTCACAACGCTATCTATTTTCTCGGACAACTTAGAACCTTGCACATCAATTTTACTTTCAAGCACGATTTGAGAAGCACGAATTTAAAGTTAGTTTTCGTGTATTTCATCTCTGAATAAAATAGAAAATGGCTCTGGTACATGTGTGTGTGTTTGAAAAAAAAATATTTTTCCGCAAAGGTAAATGTAATCTGGGTAAATTCGGTTAAATTTGACTTAACTCTGTCCAACTTAATGTCCCATGGACAATTTTACATGCAGTATTCATATGCCATTCTATCGAATTCTACCCAGTTTTACGCTTGTTCCCGTGTCGGTGTTTGTAGTCTACGAGGAATACAACGCAAGGTTATCCTTGGCATATGACTAGCTATGACCATACTGCACTGCACTGAATGGAAAACAGCGCCAGATAACCAGAAGTGTTATAACGTATTAATTATTTTCCTGCCAATTCCTGTTGAACTGCTGGCCAATTGTAATTTTTGACATGCAAGGCCAGTTTATAAGTCAATTTTAAATATACCTTCTAGATCTGAGTGCCAACTTTATATACTGTTACTTATTAGTTTGAGAAATAAATAAATTACTTTGATCGGATCATCACATATAATAAATTGGAGTGAACGTTAACAGCACTAACAGAAACACAAGAATTGTTTGTGTTTGTCTGCTCTTCGAGTGAGTCGTTACGTTTCTCATCACAAACTACACGTCAGCCAACCAGCCAAAATCAACAGATATTCTGTTTCCAGGTTGGACTACAGTACAATCTCAGACGTGAGAAGAGATTATCCAATATTGCAGTTAATTGTCGCATGACTCTTCTTCTCTGTTCCCGGGCTTCACTGCCGCTGATTAATATCTCCTTCAGCCACCTGATTTTTTTTTTTGGCCAAAGGATAGTAAATCGTTCGTTTCATATTCATAATTCATATAAAATACATGGGTAGGTTGACTAAAATGTTGATAATAATAAGCAAAGTGTCCTTTGCACGGTAATTATACTTGAATTAAATATTCTTGAATATGGCATTATAGACTTAAGTTTAAATAGCGGAAGTTCGTTTGAAGGTGATCACGAGCACTAGAATTCTTAAATTCGCATCTTGTATTTGCGTATAATTATTATATTCCTTGACTAATCTAACCCTGAAATTTGCCTTCGTAACAGATATATTTATTCAAGAGTCAAATGTATACTATCCAAGAGTGTATATTATTGAAGAGTGTGTTAAATGTGCAAGATTGTGTACTATCTTACATAAGGCAAAAGTTGATATTTCTGTCCAATAGATAACAGTCATATTTTTGCGGGTGAATAAAGGTGTCAATATGTTTAATTGTATTTTTTGGACTTCCGTATGCTCTCGCTACAAGCACACACTCATTGGTCCGTACAGTGACGTCACGCGCCTTCCAACCAATGGCTACTGTTTTCATGAAATCTCGCTTTTTGACCTCCTCTGATTCTCATCGTCTAGAGCTAGCTGCGAACTTGAAAAATACAATGGGTTTATTTTAACAACCTAAGTAAGAAAAAATCAACAAAAGACTATCGCATATTGAGTTTCGCATTGACCACCTACAACTTTCAATAGAGCTACAATAATTTAGGGTATTAATGCTAGTTCTTTTTACTATCTTTCACCAAGCCATTCAAATAATCATCGAGTTTCGAACACATGAGCTCTGCGTAAAGATACTAAAGTGATCGATCACTATCGAAAGTTAGACGCCACAGCAAACATTTAACATGGATCGTCCACCTTCAGTCTAAACCAATATAGACCAAAATAACACAATTTTGTACACCTGTTCAGCCTATTTTTTATTCATTTAATTCTTGAATTACGCACGCCTTGTACTGTGCATATAATAGTACATGCTGGAAATACTACTCACGTATCTTGGAAGAATTAAGACAGAAATAAAAAATAGGGATAACAAGCGTAAAAACGGAGTTAGCGTAGAAATTACAATTTAATCCGTATCGGTTTAGATTAGAAGTAGGCGATTGAGATTAATTGATCCATCTGTTTCTTGGCTTCACATATTCATTATTTTAAAGTGACACCGATTAATCTAGTATCGCTTTTGGATAGATATAATTTATTGTAACTCGTGCTTAATAAAACCCAAATACATCAAGTTTAGGGGAGACTAGGCAAAGAAAGGACAGTCTCGGGGAAGTAAATAATCCCGATAATAACGTCAACAACAGCACTGCCATCTATGTGTTATGTTATAAATCAATGCATGTTTGCTTCAGACATCATTTCGAAATCGTTTGCTTTCAGCTGCCCGTACCGGTCGCTCAGGCAGTAGAATATCGGATCACTAACCGGAAGCCCGGGATTCGAATCCAGCTCATATCAACCTCTTTTATCCTCTTCTTTCACAACATTAATTTTTCTTGCTACTACTTGTGAATAAATACTCCCATTTGCTTGTTTTTGTATTTTCAACATGCTATACATGTATCACGGACATTCAATACCAAGAAATTGTTAGGGCTGATTTTCAAGCCCGCTTGCGTTCCTTGCGATTCAGTAAATAAACAACTGAAACACGTGTTACAACACGTAATAAAAATGCACCACGAAACACCACGTATTTCAATTAGCTACTCACCCTAATCGCAAGCCAACGCAAGCGGGCTTGAAAATGAGCCGATAAAGTGTATAGGTGGATAAGGGCTGATTTATATGCAAGCTTGCGTTGCTTGCTTTGCGTGTGATTTGGATGAGTAGCTAATTGAAATACGTGTTCAACGCATTACGTAATAAAACACATGCTTCAATTGGCTACTCACCCAAGTCGCAAGCAAAGCAAACAACGCTAGCTTGCACGTAAATCAGGCCTAAGTAGTCAGGTTAGATTTTTCATTTTCAGCTATGCAAAATGACTCACTGTGATAATATTACTTTCGATATTAATTCATCTCGCGAGCTGGATATAAATTTTGCTCTCTACTGCCTCTGGTGGTAAAGTTTTACGAAGTTAGTAATGTTGAGTCCACACAAGTTTTGTGCCGAAACATGCTGACGAGGACTGTGTCAAGACCGCGACATCTCTCGATCCTTTCGTTACTACTAAAAAAATTGGAAGACTTGAAATTGAAACGAAAACATATTTTAGCATGAAATAAAGTGAAGGATTACCTACAATTAGTTCCACCCTCCTCAAGACTTTACTTTGTTTCTCGTCTTATTTTCTTTTCTTTTTTTATATAAAAATGGATGTTTCTTTTAAAAAGTGAGAAGAACAGGAAACAGACAAAAAGTCGGTGGAAAGAACAAGCAACCTAAAAGTCATTAGGAGGTGTCTGAATAGCTGGTAAAGAGGTGTGATAATAAGAGAGTAAAACAGTGCCCTCTTTGCTACAGCCGATAACTATCAGAAAAACGAAGACGAACACAGCTTCTTCCTTCTTTTCTCTTCTTTCCTTTTTTCTTCTTATTTTACCGCTGCGTTTTTGTTTCAGTGGTGCTAACTCCTTTGTGTTGCATTCTTTACGAACGCAAACTTTTTAGCCATTTCTTTTTTCAGAATTTTTATGAGTAAATGTAAAGTTTTGCAATATCCTTTGGTATTATAAAGTAAATATATTAGTATTTGTAGTTTTTTTCTATTGTCGTTCTTCTTTCTGTCTGATTTCTAAAATATGTGTTCTGCATTATTCGTATGTATTATTAGTATTATTAATTCTGGAAGTGCAATGAAATCATTTATTTATTCTTATTCTCATACTGTTTATGTTTTTCATGTGAACTGCACTATGTAATTTACCAGATTTTAAATAAATTAAGCAGAAATACTTTATATGTCATAAAGTGTACTGGAACAAAACATTTGAACGTGTACTACAATTAAAAAAAAACAAGAAAACACTTTGATATGGACCATGGACCTTTTGCACGGCAAACCAACGCTCTATCTGATGGGTGGCTAAGCAGAGGCGTTTTTCTTTCTTATTTTTCCTAGAAGAGCGCGTCAACAAAAATAGAGAGATTCCAAGAAAATTGACTGTTTTCTTGGAATAAGAGAATTATTTTAAGATTCGTTTGAGAATTATTGAGAAGGTACGTGGGAGTTTGTGACGGTCGAAAGCTTGATAGCCACCCAATGAATTAGTTCTGGTCTGAAATCAGAAGTTGATTTTCTTAGATTGAAGTATATTTTCTTATTTGCTTAAAGAGGTTCTATAAATTTTGAGTTTGTGAGGTGAAAGTAAGACGTTTGGGGCTTTAGAAACAGTTTTTATGTTTGATTGAAAGAAGGTAACAGTTCAAGGTGTTATATATCAGGGAATTTGCCTTATGAGTGTATATTCTTATATAGATGATGTGAAGAATGGAATTTAGGAAAGGCAACAGACGAAAGTCACCATGGCTTCCATGACGGCGACTTGGAACTGCAGGCAAGCTTCAACGGTGGTGGAGCGGCACCTCTCCAGCTCTTCGTGGATGGTGAGTGTCCGAAGCCCGGCAACCGACTTACAGTAAACTTCGGACAGACCAGACACAGGTACCACTTTTACTTGAGATATTAATGTTGTTTAAGGATTGTAACTTTCTGTAGGTATAATTGACATACTTTCAGGAAGGCGATTCCAGTGCAAGCGCAGAAGGACTCACTTGAATGTTTGGTAGAGAGTGAACAAAGGCGATTCCAGCGCAAACAGGCAGAAGGACTCACTTGAATGTTGGAGACATACAGAGAAGGAAGACGATTCTAGCACAGAGGCAGGAAGGAATCGCTTAAGGTTATATGATTGTGTTTGGTGGTGGACTGGTCTCTGAATTTCCTGGTCTCAGAATCCAGACTTTATACTCAAACTTTCCCGTAGTTCCCGAAGTTCTCGGAGCTGAACGTGATACCTCTAGGGCGGAGTTAAAGTGTCCCTTTAACCAATAACTTGGTAATTGGGTGGATACATTTCTAATCGTGCGGATTGGATAGGTAGTGGCATCATATAGACAGTTCCCAGTCAGATGGATGAAAGCCTCAGCTTGTTTGACCTTGCCAAAGATTCGTTGTGACGTCACTGAGGTAGAGCTCAGGTGTTCGTAGTCACTTCGAGATTCGTTGGTTCCTGAGAATGCAGGGGAAGTAGGTCAAAAAACCTCATACTTCAGTAACTTTCAATTATGATAATGGTCGATCTTCATTCTGTAATGTGAGGCGACGGTTCTCTTCTGAAAGTATTCCTTGATTGATCCAATTTTACTTTAGGCAAAGAGGAGTAAGAATTTGCACGTGGGAAACTAGGTTTTGGAATTTTGGGATTTTGGAACTTGAATTTCAAATGTATTTTAAGTGCCCACATGCCTTACTGTCAACTTTTACATGTTTGGAATAAGACTATACAGTAAACATAAATTTGATTCACTTCTTATCACTGTCCAAGGTTACATTGGTTACATTCAGAACAAGAGATTCACAGATAAGAAAATCTTGGTAACGCAATAAAATTTCAATATGGTTCGAACTTGTAAAATAGGAACGTTATTTATCTATTCTTATATTTTGTTCAAAATTTCTATGTTTTGGATGCAACATAGAGAAATACAATTCACACAAAACCCATAAATATGAAGATCTTCCAGCTGGACATATTATTTCATATTTTCGTATTTCAAGGATTGATTTAACAATATATACACAAAAAGAAAAAAAGTTTTATTATGAAAAGAAATTTTAAAAAAAATATTATTTCTGAGATCGCTTAAATTTAAATTCGTGGGAAAGGGTATAATTTCAGTGACTAAGCTGTCTTTGACGATATGAATAGAAATGGTGAAATCAAATACAGAACAAAATTATGATCTTATTCTTCGATGCTGGTTCAATGAAACTACAAAAAGAAGGATTTCTTTCCTTACAAGAAAACATACTGATGGGGCAGAAAAACCAAGAATCTGACTATAATATCATCAATATCTTCCAAAGTTATTAGGCTTGAGTTGCCAAAATTTGCATGTGCCAATTTTGACATTCTAACCAAGATGGAAGAAGAAAATTTAGAACTTTTTCCTGCCCCATAACTATGTTTGCCTGTTGGATGTAGAGGATAAAGGGAAAAGGAATGAATTACAGTCCTTCTTGTGCATCCTCAAATTCTATGGGAATATTGGGGAGAAAAAAAGGCACAAGAAAAAAAGGACTTTCGTTTTCTGTCTGGAAGTCACATTTAAATAAGAAGCAAAAATTCAATTCAATTGCAATTTGCAGGTGAAGAAGGAGAAAACAATTCAAATTGCAATGAAAAAAGAGCGCAATTTGAGCTTACTATATCTCCACTAAATGAGTCGTCGTGACTCAGACGGTAGCGCGTCTGACTACGAATCGGGTGGCCCGGGATCAAATCCCGGCCAGGATACTGGAGACTTTTCTCGCAGTGTTCCCATTCCTGGCGCTCTGAGGTGCTCTCAGCCTCCTATCAAATTGAGTACGAGAGTGTCCTTGGTATTCCTTGGCGCTTTGGGCAGGTAAAGACGGTCGAGGGTGGGACTGACCACCCCACCTCACTTCGTATTACTTCCACATCCCCCATGCACCGTTCACGGCGCGTGCGTATCCCACAGGGGATAGATTTACCTTTTACATCTCCACTAAACCATAGTAGGAATAAGAATAAAAGGTTTTGACTGTCTGGGCCCCGGAGAGTCCCGCCCTGATGAGTGATCGCTCTCCAACTTCTACTCGCAATCTCCGCATGCATGCATTACCCTATCGGGGGTGGGATGGATGCTGAGGTTTCTATCTTTCGAAGACGTTTACCGCGGATCGGAGTATGTATAAGAGAAGAAAGAAGGTGAAACAAATAGATAGGAAAACACCAGAAGAGTTTTCTGGAAACAGGGCAAAAACCAGAATATGCATCACCGTATATTCTGTAAAAATCCCTGCATCGGTTCTAACTTCAGTTAATTTTCAACTTACCTGGTAAACCACACATGCAAGAAGCGTGGAGAAACCCAGGTAAAAAGTTTGTATTGACCCTAATCTGTTTGCGCATCCTGTAAGTAGTGTTTGTCTCATCCAGAGCACACATACAATCACTCATCAACACACACACATTCATATTTATAGGGTCCTTCATCTGAATATGTACAGTACCTGGATAGAAACTAGGGCGACTAAGAGAATAATGTAATGGAATTACTTGTATTAAAACAATTTTCCAATGTTCGCGATGTCCCACCACTTTTTTTTCTTTTACATATTAGCTACTCTCATTCATTCTTTATCCTAACTTGCTTTCATTCCAACACACTTTTGTACTTATACAAGGTTTTCTTTTCCTAAAATGAGTTTTTTTTGTTTTTAATAATAATGGTACATATAGTGCAACTGGGCGTCAGAAAATGGAAACATTACAATAGAATGGAGAATAATCTTTTGTTCGGGAATGTGTAAGAAGTAAAATTATGAAGGCGGAGTGAATTTTAGTGAAGTAGTTTTCGAGATATAAAGACTTAAAATTGAAGCGACATCAAAGGTGCCGACCATATGAAATCATGTTATTTGTGTTTGCAACACTGTATTTAGTCACAATTTCCTCTTTCTTCTTAATTGGCGATAAGTACGAAAGAATTTGCCACCAAAATCACCATACATTACACACCAGAAACACTTGTTCGGCCGGGTTTTAATACACACGCGTCCTACGTGCTATTACGACCAGATGCGTAATTCCAGTGATGTTATTTTCGAATATCAAGGGAGAATACGTGTCAATAAGAGGTAAGACAAAAATAAAGAAATATTTAACCTGTTTTCCTAACCTTATGCCCAACCGTTCATATATATTGTACATAAAATTGTATCTTGACTTTTCTACCCTAACCTATCCTAACCTAACCTAACCTACCAAATCTATCCTAACAGTATATATGTGCAGTATGTAGAATTTCAAAATTTTTGAATATAAAAGAACGATCTAACCTGACTTTTTCTAACCTAACCTAGCCCTATGTCATCGAAGTGTGTAGAATTTCGAAATGCGTTAATAGTACGATGTAAGAGAGATAGTTTACGAAAATTCGAAGTGGAAAAAGCAATGAAAAGAGATACGTAGAGCGATTTTCATGGTATGGATAGTCGAGTGCAGATAGTGAAGAAATACCGCGATTGTCGTCGAAGCGCCTTAGCTTTTGAGGTAACGGTGAGGAAAAGGACAAACGTTGTAACATTCTATCATTAAATGCTGCCTGATGCATGGCCAGTTACACTATTTGCTCGTGATTATTATTATTATTATTATTATTATAAAAGTGAAATGTATAGGTATATTTTTTTTGTCACAATGGCAAATTTCATAGAAGTAGCTGCTGGATTCATTTAACTGATTTAACTAACCACAGGAACAGGAGGAGTACGCAAATAACGATTTGAAAGCTTTACTTGTAAAACACGCATTACGCAACAAACAAAAGGCGGACCTTCCCGCAATGTCAGAAAACGAGTCTCTCTAAACTCTAAGACATGAGCCGCTAAAATTTAGGGCTAATTTTTAAACAGGCTTGCGGTTTGGGTGAATAGCCAATTGAAATACGTGTTACAGCACGTAATAAAACTAAACCACGAAACACCACGTGTTTCATTTGGCTATTCACCCAAATTGCAAGCAACGCAAGCTTTCATGGAAATGAGCCCTTACACGTTACACACGAGTTTTGAAGCCCATTAAAAGGAACCAGGGGTGCGTTGTAAGAAAAATGCTTAGGTGCTAATCTGACTATTGTCAGACCATCGAGCTGTACATAATACTGGAGTGACGACTTAAAGTAAACAACGGGCCTCCCAGTGATAAGAAGCGCATAAAACTTGAGTTAAAACTGAAAATATCGTCCACATTGGATTAGACTGCAAGTGACCATCAAATATACATATATGCTCTGGCTACTGTCTTTCGACACTAAGTAGTCACTCCGGTATTATGTAGAGCTCGATGGAAACTTGTGATGAAAGCATGTTGAAACTTGACAGCATTTCCTAGGTTTAGGATCCCCTCCCTCTTCGTAATTTATAGCAAATCCAATACTGCTACTTGGGCTAGGAAGATGGCTGAGGTGTCGTTGGAAAGTCTACGTAAGACTAGTTCAAACCTCTATCATTCATGCACATAACAGGGGCGGATCCGGAGTTTCTGGGGGGGGGGGTTTTTCAATTTTGGAACTACTGATAGGAAAGTAATTGGTGTGTCTTTGGAAAGGTCTCTCCACAATTTTTCGCACGCAACATTGATTATATGAATACAATGCTTGCTGCTGAAGCCTGGTGGTAGCTTATATGCACAACCTCTCGACTAGACTCGGCCTCACTTGTTTTAAATTTATTCAACAACCTCCAGATATATCCCAATTCCGCCCATTTTCCACTGGACATATTGAAGAACAAATGGCAGAGTTTCTCAACGTGGGGTTGTGTGGAAGAGACTCGCGAGAGGAGTTGAAAAATAAATGTAACTACGGTTTCTGAAGGTTAAAACCAATAAATTTCGATGAATGTATTTTATTACACTCCTATTTTTAATTCTAAATGGTTCGTGGTGTCCTCAAATCTTGGAATGTTAATTTAACTCATTTGCCGACGACATAGAATCATAAAATTTGGCACCGTAACGTAGGATGGGTGACAATACAATATTCAATTGTTACTTTCATATATTTCTTTATATTTATATATTTTAAAAGCATATTTTACGGTTTTTATATGGGCTTCTTTATCCTAAATACTAGCCTGCAACGATGTTGCGTTTCACTGGTTGCAGAACGCTTTAGGATTTGGGTCACAAAACATTTAGTTTGAGAAAATGTATCCGAGCTCCAAAATAACTCGGTAAAAATTATATAAAAAAAACTTTTTAAATACATACCTTACTTAGGCATGAATAAAAAGAAAAGTATGTCTTTAAAAAAAAACCTTTTACTTGTTTTTATAATTGCTAAAGATAATGCAGTTTGTTGAATAGACTTTCTGATTAGTGTATTTATTACCAAAATAGAGAAAATCAACTTCTCAAATGAAAAGCAAATATTACATAAAATATGAAAGGACAAAAAAAAGGTTAGTGCGAAATGTAAGCCTATTTTGGTTTAACCAGTTTCAAATGTCCGGTTCAATTTTTGTGATACACTTTATCAAGTCATTAGGTATCCAGTCTTCTACTAAATACCACGTTTTTAATATACAGACTCTTTATTAGTTCGTGTAATTGAGAAACAGACCAGTAAAAGCGAAAGCTTTCAAGATATTTCCATGAAATTGTCTACAATTGCTTGCAAAACCCACTTCGGAGACTGTGAAAATAATTTTCCAAACTAAAATTTTAACCCACCACCTTTCTGGGGTTCAAACCAAGGGCGCTGATCCCGAGGGAGCTTTGGGGACCAGCCCAAGGTTGAAATGAGTCGGTTCTCCTATTTCTACAGTAAATGGTCATTCGTCTCTCCCTTCTACTAAGCTTATCTTCCTTTGGCAAATATACTGCCATGTTAAATTCCTGCCTGAAACTCGTTTGCTAGCTGGAGTACTTATATAAATTACATCACGTATAATCTAAATCTAAATCAGGATAATCTAAAGCAATGATCTCCAACAAGAAATGGCAGCACTACCTTCGTGTATGTCTTACGTACTGTCAATGTTACACGAAATTTCGTTGCTGCTCTTACAAATTCAAGCCTAGAGAGTTCAAACTTTCAGGGAAGGAAGTTCATAACCAAATCAAGAGCATGATCGATGCCGATTTTCTATTTTCGTTTTTCCTCATTGTTGAAATAGGTTCATTGTTGTTGTGAATATCTAACTAAAAGTGCCCACAAGATCTGTGTCAAAACAGGATTTGCATCACTGGAAAGTGATGTAGAGGGTTTGGTATGATATCCGTGAGACAACCTATCCCCAGCTTCTGCAACGTAAACATACCATCAATGCAGATACCTACTTGGAAAGGCTACGGACTGGATTATTGGAGAAACGTCCTTGTCTGGTTAACAGGAAGGGTGTGCTCATCCATGGTGACAACGCGTGTCCACACACGGCAAGAAGGACCATTGCTAAAATATAGGAATGGATGGGGCTGGGAAAACACTCCGCACCCGACGTTTTTAGCAGATCTTGGACTTTTGTCTTTTTCGCGTCATGGAAATCCACATTTCCGGGAAAACACTAGAAACTGAGGATAATATAACAGTGACCCATTTCTTTGACTCGGGAATCGGTGATATTTTTCAGCGGGGATTCAATAACTGGTTGGCATGTGGCAGACTGTAGTTGAGTCCGATGGAAACTACTTTCGTAAGAAATGTTCTAAGGAAGATATTACTCTTTTCCTCACAGTGTAAAAGTACATTACTTATGGCACACTGACTACCTGCAGTGTAAAGCATTAAATATTTGATGTTAAGAACGATGATTTTGTTGTGTAAACTGCAGAAATAATTGTGATAATTACAATAACTGTCATGAAGACATAACGTATTAACTGCGATGTGCTCTATCAACCTCATCGTAGAATAGGCCTCTGATCTGTATGTGGTAACAAGTGATCTCTTTTTTTAAAAAACATCCCTCTGTGGATGCATTAATATCCGCGTGTTTCACATTGGAAAGGCCGCTGTTCTGTTATGTGTTAACATGTGCCTCTTCAGATTATTCTTTTGGGTAAATTTATATCCGCATGTTTTACATTTAAATGGCTTCTGGTCTGTATGTATTAACATGTGTCTTTTCAGGCTACTGTTTTGAGTACATTTATATCCGCATGTTTCACATTGGAAAGGCCTCTCGTCTGTATGTGTTAAAATGTGGATTTTAAGATTACTCTTTAGGGTAAATTTATATCCGCATGTTTTACATTGAAAAGGCCTCTCTTCTGTATGTGTTAACATGTG
>JAGDQP010022983.1:0-29746 GCA_022664845.1 Lepisma saccharinum | reverse complement strand
GGAATATCACTGCATTCAGTTCTAATAACAAAAGGTTTGTACGGTAACTAATTACCCTAATAGGTTAACTAATTACCGTGCAAACCTTTTGTTATTAGAACTGAATGCAGTGATATTCCAGTTGAAATTAACAGACCCAATGAAACCCGCCACCTTATATACCCTTAACGAAATATGAGCGCTATCGAGAAACTAGTTATTGAATTATAGATTAATCATCAAGAGCTTTTCAACGTTACCCCACAAGACATGGTTTTAACAATTTTGAATTTCCACCCCCACCCTCACTCGTACCCCCACAACTTCTAAATCGTTGGTGTCACCGTAAACTTCTTAGGGAGTACTATAATTCATGCAGACAAAGTTTCCCTATAAACTCCATAGGGGCTGATATATATTTTTTTTCAAAATTTCAACCCCCTTGGGCCGAATTTGCTCATTAACGAACTTAGCCGAGCTATTTAGCCTAGAAATAACATAATAAAATGTGGTTCAAATATCTTCAAAATTATGGCCGCTAGCGTGTAAATATATACACTATATAATATGGTACCGATCTCAATAGGTAGATTTTTCTTCGAAATCTATCTAAAAAAAACACGTCCCAATCTAGATGTCAGTCGTGAATGTTGAGAATTGTGATATGTGCTGGCAACACCGACAATTTTGACGTCAACTTTCCCGGTAGCCACAGAAATTTTATATACAGTTCGTTTGTACCACTGTTTATTTTAGGTTTGCATTCGTAAAAGAAACCAGGTCAACTATTGGTAAACTATCGAGATTTTTGAAGAGTATTGGTGTCTTTTACTTGTAGTATCGTGTATCGGTATCTAGATCATTTCTTTCTTACAGTATCGGTATCGAATATTGGTGCAGAAACTCTAAAATTTCCCTCTCAACATGAATGGAACATAGCAACCAATTCCGTTAAAGTAATTTTGTTTTGGAAACTAAAGAAGCTTTCACTCTGATACGTAAACTATTAAGTTCTGATACACGATTATTTTCAGAGAAAGATGTTACTGTCAAAACATATAAAAGTATCGAGTTCATTATTTAAGGTATCGATCTATACCGATACCTTGACAGTATCGGTGGAATCGGGGTATCGAATGTATCGAAAACCCATCTCTAATATAAAGTCAATACAGAACTTTAGAAAAGCTAGAAAAACAATTCAACTCTATTAAAAATGGTTGAATTTTACCCATAAGTTTAAAACGTTCTTTTTCATTCTCAGATAACATTTCCGGTATCTTCTAAACTAACCAAGGGAACCAGTCTTATTTTTTTCGGTGGTCTATATAATGTCACTTTCGATAGCTGGTAAAACTTAAATATCAAGTTAAAGGTATCCGAAAACTAGAGATAATCTTTGTACACATTTTTATGGCAGAGGTTTCGTTTTAATTATATTTATGTGAAAATGGCCAACCACTGATGTATATCCGTCGAGCGGTGCCCTTATCTATAATCTTATACTAGAAAAATAAGAATAAGGTAATGGTTGCGATATTAAAATAAGACAAAGTAGAACCGAATACAATTATTTCAGTAGAAATACTCAAGCACTGCAGTAGGGATCCCTTCTCTCGAGTGCACCATTCACGTATTAATTCCTATTAATAGTTTACTTTTAGAATCTAGGGATTCTGCCCGAACTCCCTAATGAGGGTATCTGCCCAAATTCTCGAGCACATACTTCCAACGTTCAAATTTTCACGCTTAAAAATAGAAACAAACTCTGCAAAATAGTTTTCTACTTTACACTCGTCTAATTTTGGTTTTACATCCCATAAACTAAGAAAAATTTAAATCGTGGGATATGGTACTAGAATCCCTGTTAGAAACTTATCTCTTCCACTTCTTGTCTCCTCCGATCACAGCTTGGAGGAGACAAGTTTCTAAAAGTGAATTTTTAATTGGAATTATTACGTGATTGGTTCACTGGACTGGAGACAAGGAATCTCCAGGGCTTTTGTAGATTTCTACTAATGTAATGTTATTCATTTGTATTTTATTTGATGAATGTATTTTTTGAATACCGAAACTATTTTATTACAATTCAATCAATCTATGCAACAATATGAATATGATACCAATTGTTGGAGAAAGACTCACTTAGCAATGATAGTCGATTTTCTCCTCGTACACGTAAGTCAAGAAGAAATTTCAAATTTATAAAACGGGAAACAAAATGCTCGTCAAAACATTACTTATATTTAGTCATTCATTTATACTCAATGGTTTAGTCATACTTATGGCAGATCAGTACAAGAAATGGTCAGCAGGAAATTATCCTGTTGCCACATTAAATCGAGGCGTAGCAAAATATTGCCTTGCTTCCACTGTGTTTATTTATGAGTTGATGTACAGTAGGCTACTTGAAAGCAAATATATACATCCAGAAGCAATATGCCATGTGTCCAGAAGACGGAGCTTAGAAATAACACCACCAAACTTCAATTTAAGCTTTCCACTCATGCAGCCCGCAACTCTCGATAACGTGTTTGTCAGGCAGTTCTATTACGATCAATTTTGTTTAAAACCTAACACAGCCTGCACTTGTTGTAAGATATCCTCCTATTTGACAGAAACAGAATTGATGCTTGACGTAGGGATTTCTGAGGACTGCTGTAGGGGCTCTTCTAATAGGACTACTGCATCATCGTATATTTCAAATATGACTAGAAACTGTTGCGAACTTATGGAAGAGCTGAAAAGTGTGTATGAGAGACATGAAGTTGTGGTCATCAGCCTTGAATGTAAATCATCTGGGTCTCTTTTCTCATATGCTCTCTTTACACGAATACATTATTTCGTCTCGGCTGTGTTTCTATTCATATTATGTATTGTGAGACCTATAAAATGATGTGTTCTTATTATATAAAAATATACTATTGTTATTGTCCAAATATCTTCAGATGTAATATCTTCAGATGATAGTTCTTTACTTTTTGGTTTACATTCTGGGTTGTAGTCGTTCACAAATGTATACTGAAGCAATGAACACTCCATTAAAGTGTAAAAAAATAAATATAATTATTGTAACAACGTAATAACATTATTTTAATTTGTATATTCATTTTTAAATATTAAGTCATTGTAGTTTTTATACCTATCATTATAACCTGTTACCCAGATAGTACAGTAAACTTGTAAACGCTTGCTGCAGGTTTGGTATTGCAAGGATGCAAACTTTCTAGTTCACAAATGCCAAATTTGCTACAAACTTTGCACACCAAACTTGCTACAAACCTTCAGAACAGACAAGCTACAAATCTTGATTATAAAATCATTGATTGACCAACATCGAGCCTATGGCGAGAAAAGATTTCAGTCTCCAGTGAGATTCGAACTCATAACCTTCAGATTTGTTGTCCGTCACTCTAACCATTACACCACGGTTTTTCTGTCGGACGAAATATATTTTACTAGTTCTTTTATGTTACAAAAACACTTTCTGGAATAAAGGCATTTATGTAGACTTTAATTCGAAACTGGAAAAGCTTATCGATCTTGTATTACAGTAGAGATATGAAGAAGACTGATTCGTGATTTTTCAGAAGCGAGTCGCCTCAATGCTGTCATAATGATGTTTACATATTCTTCAGGTCGATGACGTTTCTCAAACTTACTTCCAGTTTCCCAGATACTACGCTAGTTTATACCAAGTTTTGAGTAGCCTTGATTTTTCGTTAGTGATAAACTAACAGTGAGTGATGTTTCCTGTTCGATTACTAATTGGAACGCCGGAGTTCTACAAAAAATCTTTTTTAACAACTTCTTTGTGTTCATGCCTATAAATATTTGCTCCCTTTTCTTCCCTTTGTATTTTTCAATATTTTACGCATTTGTCAAAATTGTACACATTTCCCGAAAATAAGTTAAACAATTCAGGTTATATAATTATTCATTTCTTTCATTATACGCAATACAAAGACCAAAAACGCAATATGACATTGATCCGAGCAGTAAAGTATACATACAGTATCATTATCATTTTCCTCAGGAAGCTCGCTGGCATAGTTGAGCAGTATCGCGATAGTAGTATCTTTCCTCAATTTTGAGTAATTATCTCGATAGATATCAGATACTTTTGAAAATGGGTATCGATATCGTGTATCTCGATGGTTTTGAGCAGTATCTTGTAGATACTTTGACGATACTTTTACCGATACTTCGATATTTTCACGTCCGTTTCTTCGTTACTTTTCAGTTACAAGTTTGGTCTTGGTAATCTTGATATTACATGTAACTAGTTATATCAAGATTACCAAGACCAAACTTGTAACTGAAAAGTAACGAAGAAACGGACGTGAAAATATCGAAGTATCGGTAAAAGTATCGTCTAATGCCCTACCCCACACGGATCCGCGTCAAGACTTGAAAAGAAGAACACGGGATTCAGAAATGTTTGTTAACTGGAAGTTGTAGTGTGGTGTCTATTTTTGAAAAACAACTTACCCAGAACACCACCAAATATTCTTGTCATCAAATATTTGAACGTTCACAACAACAGAAATTTTCAGATTAGGTTTGTTGTCTAGTAACAACAAAGCTTCCATATATTCCTTGGAATAATCGTAATAATAATATTAGCGATTACCTGGCATAATGATAACCTCAACTGCCTTCCTCTGGTTTTGGGAAAAACCTGAAAAAACTTCCATTCAAACCTTAATCTACAGAGTGTTTATAAATATATCTTCCAAATAAAATTCGAGAATTTTTTTTCTTAAGATTCATTTTATTTTCTTATCTTTTGAAGACTTCTTCTTTTCTCCAAAACAAGAAATAACAAATAAAATCTGAATTTTAAGTATGAACAAAACCAAAGAATAAATCATAATTCTCCATAATATAATATGCAGTCAGTTACTATGGAATTTGAAGAAGGAAGATCAGAATTATAATTTCACTTACATATACCCAGTATGTTATCCATAAGTTTTACACAAAATATGATTTATTTTGCTTTTTGGATTTCATGTTTCATTGGAAAATATAACAAATTAGTAAATTATAATTACCACCTTCAAAGGAATAAAAATAAATAGTTACCTGAAATTATCCTTTCTAAATAGAGTCTTCCAGGAACGTCCTTTCTAGGAATTCCAATACCAATTACAATTTTTATGAAAATGATACAGTTGAAGATATAAAAGGATACTTTTCATTTCCTTATTTGTTTGATCCATTCTAGGTATTTTCCAAAGTATATTTCACAAGTAATTTCAATTTCTACTTCCAATTTTGGATTCAGTAATTTCCTTCTCTCACCTATTACACAATTTCATGGTATACGTGATTCACAGATACATGTTCACTACTTCATTCACGATTTCCATTAAACTTTAGTTTAATAGCCAACATGTATTCTTCAAACGTAACTGTTAAATACACAACGTAATTTCACAATACTGTTGGTATGGAATTTCTAAACTAGCGAAACTGTTAACATTTCTTGTTCACGAATACACTTATCGAAACACAACTGGCACAGAGATCTCGTTATACCAAAAAAATTTCACGAACTGAAGCATGTGCTTAGCAAAACCTTATGCCCCCTTCCACTCTCGGTCTCGCTTTCGTGAGCCAATCAAATTTGTTCCTTTCAATCAATCGGAAACAAATACCTTGGTAATCCCTTATAAAACTTTCAAGGATATCGTAAGTTTTCAAGTACAAGATATATAGAGGGAGTCGTCCTACAAAACCCACTATAGCTATCGAAAAAAAATAATATTCTAGTAGTATACAAAAGTGATATTGAGAACTTCAGAAAATTTGAGACTTATTCGCAAGTTATTGTTTTACCTGAACTAATTGACAGCTCGGACGTCCTCTTGTCCCTGTTTCTCGTGTTCCCATATTAGCTATGTCGCCAAGTGCGTTGCCAATGTCTGATTTCCTGCTATAGGATTCCAGTCGGAAAGTAGAGTGTCATTTCCGCTAATATAAAGAATGTAGGAAAGTTAAGTAAGGCCCGTAAATAACAGTAACGGAATACAATATTTACACTGAAAATGTCCTGGCACTAAAAGCACGTAAAGCTTCGCCAAAAATAAAATTTATGTGAACGCATTTGGGATAGGGGGGGGGGGGATACTAAAAAATTGAAATATTTTCTGTCCTCAATGTGTCTTTTTATTGACTTCTTACCCTTAGTGCATATATTGCGCAGCTTAAGTTCGTATTTACCGAAGTTCACATTACCGTCAAACGGGGCGACTTAAGACAGTTGTACAATTTTCGAATTTACAGTTAGCCACATCGATAACTGATATAGATTTCGCGCGCGATCGTCAGTTGTTGCATTGTGGTATGTACGATAAGTATTCTGAGTGAAGAAGTCATGTACGTGCATGTGACTCCTAAAAGTGTACCATTGTTGGTGTCGAATCCTGTAAGAAAAGTTAATTGATGAAACTTTCATTTGTGGGTTCTATAATTAGTTCCGTCGGAAAATAAATTCTAGGTGTATACGTTGAACATATATCGTATATACAGCAAATGAAGAGTTAGTGTTTATATTGACGTTTTTACGTGATTGCAAGCCTGGTTTACAGTTTAGGGTGTACTTCAGGAAACCAAGAAAGGGGCTACTTCTTCCTCACATTGGGCTGATTCTACTATAGATAGAGTTCCTGAAATTGGTTAGATTTGGCGAGAGCACAACAAAGCAACGTGGAAGACGAATGGATGTTATATCTGGGAAGAGTGTTGGTGAATATCCAGAAATTGCTAATGATCAAGAAGAGAACATGTTGGATGGTGAATTTTCTAATTTGGATGAGGCTCTACACCAAAGGTTTGTCCGGGTGATCTGCTCATTGTTGCACTCTGCACTGGAAGTGTAAGTTAGTACAGAACTGTGTTAATTATTTTACGTCACCGTGTCTATTTGTGCAATCCCATGCAGTTCTCGCTCGAACGTGCTTATGCTTATTCCATTCTGCTAGCAAGTAACGTCATCTGTGATCCCTTCTGTCACAATATGCAGAGAACGCAGCACGTCTCTCAACTGTCTACACCCACCTGCACTCGCTACCGAGCCAGGGCAGCAATTGTTCGCCTTGGGTTACACTACTTACACACGTGTCTGCCATAAGAACAGTTGAATTTTAACCTGCGCCACGCACTCGAACGCAAAAGTGCGCAGTAGTTCAAGCATGCAACCCGCTCGAATACACTGCAAGATAATAGCAGCAATGGAATTATGGAAGAAGTCAGAAATGCAAACAGACACAGTTGTTTCAGTAGAAGATACCAGCTATTGTTTTCAAACTGAAGAATTTGTATTTGTCAGTTTTGAATCAGATAAAGGACGTCGCTTGCTATTTCTAGCTAGAATATTAATATCGAGGGAGATGATATGATCGCAAGTTTTTTGAAAGAAAGTGCAAAGGTGAAGGGAGTTTACGTATAGCCAACAATACATACGTATATCTTCCTTCCATGTGCAAGATATTGTGAGCACGTTGAAGCCATCTACAGTTTTAAGGCGCGCCGCTTTGTTTCATTTGTTCACGTTTACTTAAAATTATTTTTCTAGTGTGTAAGTTCAATAATTTTAATGTACCAAATGCCATACTGTATGTTTACATTATTGAAGCTTTGTACTTTAAAATCATCTTTTAATATTGGAAAAATATTTAAAAGCTCAATTTCTGTCTCAACTAATCCCAATAGTCACATCGTTTGAGACTAACCCACGAGCTACGTTTATGTCTCAAGTCACCCCAGTTAACGGGGTGATATGAGACAATGTGTCTCAATTTATAACCAATGTGTTTCTGACAAATAAATGTTGTTCATACCATATATCCAATCATAAATTAGTACTTGCACAAATCCATATCAAATACCCTTCAAAAACGAAATATAATATGTCTAAACCTGAGCAAACATTCAAAATCTGTCTCAAGTCACCCCGTTTGACGGTATCTAGAGTATACTTTTGAGATCACTTGTGGCACATTTGCCACTATTAAGTATACTTTTTGTGCATGAATTGAACATCAACACACCAGAAGCTCATATGTTGTGCATTAAAAATGTGGTCTAGTTCATATTTATTTCATGAAAAGTTCATATATTATGCACTTGAAACGTGGTAAAACCGGATTGTGAACTTTTTTCGGAATCTATTGTGCACTTTGAGTGTACTTTGATTTTCAGTGTAGCCATAGGTCTACATATGAATAAGGAATTTGAATGAATTTATTTATGGCCTTCAGACATCTAAAGGCCGCTTTAGACGACAGCATTTATGCTACGATGAATCGTACCCCGAAGATTAGTATTTAGAAGCAGTAGTGCCAGAGTGTGAAAGCAAGAATGCTACAATAGGGCAAGATGATATGGTATAAATCTACAACTTTTTTTTCTTTTTACGCTGGCACACTGCTTTCGCTAAGATTCGTCGTACGAGAAATTGTATCGTCTAAAGCGGCCTTTGGACTCAGGTCGACATAGGGGAGGGGAAAGGCTGCGGGAAGGTTTCGGACAGGGCCTAAGTTGAAGGTACCATCCCGGCATTTGTCTGGTGTGACTGAAGGAAAAAACCTGGAAAACCTCAGTCAGGATTAAATAGGAAAAGGGGTTCAAACTGGCAGCCTGATCTTAGAAGTGAAGAAATAAATTTATATTTTAACTAACGTGACGATTGTTATTAAAGAGATGCCTTAACTTTGTGGTCTGAATAAAGAGTACAAGCATGCAATGAATGAAGATTAATAATTAATGCACAGAAGAGCTATACTCGATATTGGAAAAGTACGGAAATATTGCCTCTGTATTCCATATTTATCTATGGGTCATTCTCAGACGCACTACCGCCTCAGCCATGGCGAATCTCTCAGCAGGTGCAACTTCAAAAATTCAAGAAAAAGTTTCATCCCCAAACTCAGCACAAAATTTACCAACAAATGAAGGTAATCCAAAAAAAAAACAGAAAGGATAATAAAGAGCACGACAGACTGTTCAAGGTAGCCCTCTATAGACAACAATTTTATCTGGTATATCTGCTGTTAGTCCTGATGAATATCAATCGTGGAGAAAAACAGTGGTACCTTTCAATGGACGAAGAACCATGAAGGAAAACCACACAATGAAGGATTCAACATTTTCGTGTAAGCTGGAGATTCACGAAGAACACACCCCAATTCTTAGGTTGGATATTAGGATCAGGAAGCAACCTCTGCCCCCCAATAGGATAAGACCAAAAAACCACTCAATTAAACAGTGGGTTGTATGTTTTCAAATTCTTCTTCTGTTTAATTATTACATTTTTTTCTTTCCGCGTTTTGCTAGCTAGCCCAAGGGTTACTCTTCCGCCTTAAAGAAGTGGGATCTGAAGACTGTAGGGTCAGAAGAAACGGGTTACATAGGCTAAGGGTTTTTAATAGACTCTTTAATTGATCCCTTATTTTCATTTCTTTGCAGGGTGTTATAAGCTTATGCTTATAACCATATTTATTGGATCTTCTGATTATAATATGGTATATGAGTATGAAGTGCGATACACGTCATAACACTTTGAAATACAATTGGACAAGTGATTGATATTTCTTCTCATCTAGATGGTAATGGAAATAGGTAAGCCCAACATATAACAATTATGGGTTACTGTGCAATGATGGATATGATAGGTGAGTGAGTGATGTGAATGATAGTGAACGATGAGACAAAGCCATTTACGTGATAGGAGAAAATGAAATGAAGACATGATGGCCTGAATATGTTGCCTGTGGCTTGACTTTAAAAATTTGTTGTGCTGCCTGAAGGATTTTGTAGAAGATAGTTTATTTGTTGCAGGGGTACAGATTTTTGGTAGGCATAGGAAGTACCGAGTCGTTGATCTGCATTGTGTTTGGTTCTGGTCTACAGAGTGGAACTACTGACATGTTGCTTTCTGCATTTGATTGCGGTTTGCCTTTGCACTTAAACAAGTATGTTGGGTGCTGTTCCTCGCATGTATTGCATTTCGGTGGATTCTGAAGGTTGGTACATGATTTGGTTAGGTGACGTTCAGAGCGGTAGCCACAAATTGGTTCATCTTTACACTCGCTGGCTATGCGATCTCGGTAGGTTTGGAACTTCTCACACCGAAGTGGTATTGGCGGATGTCAACGTTTACAGGTGGTTCTACACGATGTCAACGTTTACAGGTGGAATACTCCATTTCACGTGAAGTTTGTCGATTGCAGATTGGTCTGTGGTGACTGTGAGAACTCGAACAATCTATCTGGGTTTGATTCGGATGCATTTCTTGATGATGTGACTTCGGCGGTTAGTTCTGCTTCGACTTCATTTGGTCTGTCTGGTGGAATTCCTCGGATTATAGCTAATAACATTGGTGCCTTTCGAGGTGGTGGTTGCTGTTTTATTGCTGACAAGTAGAGCGTTGTGAGTTGTGTTTGCTTGACGAAAATTTCAAAGCTGTACTTGTTGCGAATGGTTTTGGAATTGTGGAACTGATGGCATTATTCTAATTATCCTTTTCTGAGTAAGAACACCGTATGGGTATGAGATGTTCCCCAGAAAATTGTACTATATTTGATCGTATATATGACAAGCGGTGCCACCGCCCCGGGCCCCAAGTGTCGAGGGGTCCCTCGCCAAACATTGGGACGAAATCGAAAAAACTGGGACAAAATCCCAAAATTCAAATTTATAAAATAAATTCGAAAAAGAATCTTATGTTGTAGTTGAGTGTCCCATAGACCCTAAGCTATTTCGTTTGCAATCCTGAAACGCATAATCAATAGTGCATGTGCGCTCAAAGTGCCCATATTTTCAACATTTTCGGAATGCGTTTATGTACATTTTCTGTCTACACATGCTATTGAGATAAAAATAATTTACGTAAAATATGACAGGCATTCTAGTTCGGCTACATCGCAATCATAACTTTATAGTTCAGTCAAGTTACCTCAATTTTAGGCGAACCTAGAACAAACTGAAACAGAATTTCTGACAATGGTTTCTAGGTGAAAAGTAAGTGCTGAAAACGATGGAAGAAAGTCTACCATTGTAAATTTATTCATAATTCCAATATCGAGGAAATGAACAACATGGTGGATTTTCATAGTCCAGTAAAAATAGCAATGAACCTAGAACAAACTGCAACAGAATTTCTGGCAGCGGTTTCTAGATGAAAAATGAATGCTGAAAACGATGGAACAAAGTCTACAACTGTAACTCTATTCATAACTCCAACATGGCGAAAATTAACAAAAATGGCGAATTTTCACAGACTATTTATGTATGTCTGTAAGTTTGTTACCTCGTAGAGCCTAAATTACTCGAATTATTTTAACAAATAGGGTGTCGTTGGATTTGCCTTGATCTATGCTGTGTCCTAGGCTATATGAAGCTATGAAATAGTAAATCCAACACGGCGGAAATCAACAACATGGCGGATTTTCACCTGCTATGCATGTTTCTTACCTCGTAAAGCTTAAACTAGTTGAACAATTTTAACAAATAGTGTCATTGGATTCGTCTTGGTTCAGAATGTGCCCTAGGCTATATGCAGTCATGAAATAATAAACACAACATGGCGGAAATTAACAACATAGAATAAATTTTCAGAGGCTATCTATGTATTTATGTAAGTTTGTTACCTCGTAGAACATAAACGACTTGAGCGATTTTAACAAATAAGGTCTCGTTGGATTCATCTTGATCCAGACTGTGTCCTAGGATATATAAAGTCATGAAATAATAAATTCAACATGGCGGATTTTAATTTCAAGAGGACTTCTGACAATGTTTTCTAGATGAAAGATATGTGCTGTAACTCTTTTCGTAATATCATCAAATTACAGATTTTGAAGCACTAAAAGCTCAAACTGTTTTACTCAATTGCCTTTTTAATTGGCTTTCGTAAACTAACAGCACATAGTTTATTTATTTATTTGTTTGTTTATTTATTTGTTTGTTTTATTTATTTGTTTATTTACCTTCTACAAAAGTTTAACTGCCAATAACAGAAAGCTTAATCATTATGCATGTATACAATATATAATAATAAAACGAGGCAAAAAAATATAAAAAAGTCCGAATAATAAACATTTATTTCAGTGTACAATTTCTTGAACAGTATGTACTAATGGGTTAATCTATGCGCTTTTTACAAATTTAACTCAAGCTTTAAGCACGTTTCAACGCATTTTTTATTTAATTGATTTATTAGTTCATCACTTCATATAGCCTAGAACACAGTATGGATCAAGTCAAATCCAACGACACCTCATTTGTTAAAATCATTCAAGTAGTTTAGGCTTTACGATGTAACAAACTTACATAGCAAGTGAAAAAACGCCATATTGTTGATTTCCGCCATGCTTGTTTAATTTTGCATAGCTTCATATAGCCTGGGACACAGTATGGATCAAGTCAAATCCAACGACACCTCATTTGTTAAAATCATTCAAGTAGTTTAGGCTTTACGAGGTAACAAACGTACATACATACATGCATAGCAGGTGAAAATCCGCCATGTTGGATTTATTATTTCACAGCTTCATATAATCTAGAACACAGCATAGATCAAGGAAAATCCAACGAAACCCCATTTGTTAAAATCGCTCAAGTAGTTTAGGCTCTACGAGGTAACAAACTTACAGATATACATAGATAGCCTGTGAAAATCCGCCATTTTGTTAATTTCCACCATGTTGGAGTTATGAATAGAGTTACTTTATTCCATCGTTTTCAGCACTCATTTTTCTTCTAGAAACCGCTGTCAGAAATTCCGTTGCAGTTTGTTCTAGGTTCACTACTATTTTACTGGACTATTAATGCAGTTGAGAGCTGTAGCCTAGTGTTTTTGTAATGTATCGTATTGTATTTACATTGAAATACTAACGTATAATTTTGGATGACTTTCTCCAATTTCATCCGGACACACACACACACACAAAAGCAAAGCAAGGCCAAGCTCTGAGCTTTCGTTAATATAAAGTTTGGGATAAATACTCTAAGGGCATCCAACATTTATCTGCCACTAGCTACAACCTTCTGGTTAAAACCTCCCGAAATATGATAAAACGCGTTGCGCGCGTAAATATTTGGACATGGTGCGTACAGAATCCGAATCTTTTGTGAATGAAAGATTGTGGAAAAGTTAAGGACTGGAAAAGTTAAGGTTGTGGAGTTGTAACTAAGTAATGGAATGGGGTGGAGTGGAAGCTGGTGAGCAAGAGTGATCGAGTACACTCATTAGAGGTATAGGTTGGGAATGGGCTCCACGTTCTGACTTCTAAGGCGCAATAGATCATATCATTTTTTCCATGAGTTCTTACCTCCAAAAAGGGATATATATATTTCAGAAGTGATGAGTGCATTCCTGATTAACCCGGAGCTCTTGTGAACAAATTTGGAAATTTTCTACGATTTACTCATGCGTAACCTGTCAGACATTTTCTTACAAATAGTACAAATAATGTATTTTCCAAGTCGAACAGCGTACCTGAAATGTTACTATAGGGTGTATACAGTATAAGTCAGGGTTCCATTTCCAAACGAGTACTGCAAACATTTTGAAATTGAGATATTGGTATTGTTGAGTTCGTTTTATCACTTTCGAACACATCGTACTAACATGTTGCGATTCCAAAAGTCTTCAAGTTTATTTCAATTTCGTAAGAAAGTAGAGGACAGAAACATAATTAAGAGTAAAAGATGTATATAATTTTATCTTTTCCAATATTATTTTGCAAAAGTAATATATTGATAAACACTTCCTTCTCCAACAATTTTTTTAAGATATTCATACCTGCAAATTTAAAAATTAGAAGTATGTTACAAGTGTTTGTGTTAATATTTTAAAATTTATATATATATATATATTATAAGGCGGCATATATAAAAGGGAAATATACTATTCCCAAAGTTTTCTCCATGACTAACAACTGCAACCTACGAATAAGAAAGGTAGAAATACTTAGTTTCCTAAGAATCAAGTTAATATGTTTCTCCCAACTTAAATTTGTATCTATTCATAAGCCAAGTAATCTTGATGTATCAATTAAATTTTAATATTATTTATTGAAAGTAGTTCTAGGTTGTTGGTTTTCGCTCTGAGCCTGCGTGGAAAAGTTTACTATAGCAATTTTATTGTGGTTTATGTTTAGACGGTTTTCGAACATCCAATCGGTTAGCTGTGATGCTTGTTCGGATGTGACTTTAGTAAGTGACCTCTCTCCCAAGTTTACAAGAATATTAGTATCATAAAAAAATAGTTTTTAATTGTGCTAATCTATTGGGTAAGTCGTCTATGTAAATGAGAAATAATCTCAATATCATCATTCATTCATCAGTTAATTCTTGGTTAGCACTGTTGCATCCCTATCTAGGATAGCTGGCACGAACAAAGTTTCATGGCTGTGTAAGGGTGCGAACAGACCCTTACACTCTTACACAGCCATGAAACTTTGTTCGTGCCAGCTATCCTAGAGACGGTTCGAACTTTCCAAGCTATCCAAGAATCGAACTTCAATTTTGCAGCACAGAAATGCGAAGAATAATCCTAAGGGGTACTTCTACATCTTTATTACTTCGAATGATATGAACACTGGATGCAGAATGATGATGATGATGATAGCGGTTACATTGTTGATCTCATCAAACGATTTTAACTGTCCCAAATAATTCATTACTCATATTGCTACACAATTTAGAGGTTCCATAGTTCCAATTGCATGAACGTAGAAAGTAATTTACATTGAATTTGCACTTAGCTGAAGATTTAGACAAAAATGATGATTTAAGCACTGATAAAACTAAATGTTGCTTGAAAGATTGGACGTACGAGAGTTTTGTATGGAATTTTGATAACTGAATCACATTTTTTCACATAAACTGCACTTATTGAACACTGTTCATATTTAAGAGGTATTTGGTTAAAAATCTCCTTGGAATTTACCGTCTTCAGCGGCGTATCGTGTTTACACTGCATTATACAGTACCTTATTAATATCCATGTCGAACAAGAGACGCTTCTCCGAAGAAATCGTCAAGTAGAACGAGGTGGTCAATACAGAATTACCCCTGGCTACATGATTGTTACTTGGATAAATTTAACTACTGTTGACTGCGTAAATATTGAAGTAGCCGAAGCTGCTTTTGCGTAATGTCTTCATTTCTTAAGTGAAATAAACTTCGTGTTCGTCGACAGTGCTCGAGACACGAACTAAGTACTAAAGAAGTGAGTTGTTCGTAAGCTTGTAACCAATGGAGTGATTGAGTATTCTGTTTGTTACATTATTATACTAACTTGGGTTTTTCTTCTGAAAGCGTCGATCGTTGGACGTGAGTACTACCTTTGATAGTCATATGATTGCACTTATCAGTTACGTATTTGACGCCTACTGGAAATTTCTAAACCCTTTTCACGCAGATACCTAGGGGATTTGTCATTACTCATTTTTATCATTACAACATTAAATTAGTTTGGTTATGTGAAATCTTTTCAAATATTTGCATCAGCTCATTATGTGATGCTTGGCACTATTATTACTTGAACTAATTTTGAAGTAGCAACACTTTTTTTAGGGTGACTGTTAGCGTCCTTTAGAATAAGTTAATGCGTTTTAATTTTCTTAACAAGAAAATCTAACATACACGCTTACCGAATAAGCTACTTGTGATATCTTTGGAAATGCATATGAAACTACATACCAATAAAATAAACCGTTTCAATTTGATTTACGTATTTACCCCTGATTGTTTATACCTTTCTGCCTTTTGTTGCCTGATTTTCCATACGTTTTGGGTTTGTTCGGAAAGAAAGTAAAAATTAGTAATTTTATTCAATTCCTCTGGATTTTTTAGAGGAGGGAAATGAGCATGTTTTGATAATTATAGGACAACCAAAAGCAGGTTGGGGTAAGGGTACGATTAACAACAAGCAAAATAACAATAACAGAAGAGAAGTTCAAAGAAGATATTTGTTAGATGTGAGATACAGTAGGTAGTGATTGGCGATAAGGGGTTAATTAGTGGTCCATGGGAGGTGTAGCAGTTGATGGTCCATGACTATCACAACAGCACATTCAGTACATAAATACGATAGTGTTCGTTCACTACAAATGTAAGCGTCAAGTATTTGGCATTGTTTCGTCGTTCTTTGGTTTTTCTTCGAAGATCAAAACACATCGGTTCATCGTTCAGTTCAAATTCATCTTTCTTTTCATCCAAAATTATTTCCACAATACGTAAATTGTCGCTACACCCAAGTTCATAAATCTTACATTTTAGACATGTTTTGTTAAACCATAAAATGAATATAATAACCGTAAAACACTGGACAATAACGAACGCAAATGTTTGTTTTAAATTATATTAAATTATAAAATACATACAGTATAAAACGCATAAAACACATGAGAGCACATTCGACGCTACGAAAAAAACACAAGTGTCAGTGTGAGTGCTATGGTCCAATATACCGACACTGGGAAAGAAGACTAGATTAGATGACACTGAATTTTAAAATTGTTTTCGTTTGCTTATCAGCGAAAAAGTAAAGCAAAGGTAGAGAGGGAAAGAAGTGCCCAGGGATTAATTTTTTTAGCAAAGTTATTAAAACAATCGTATGACGGCGGCAAAAAGACCGATGCGCACTTACCTGACTAGGAACACTCCCGAGATTATAATCTGGGATAAGCGCAATCCCGCGTGCAATCGATGGCCCACTAACCAAAAAAGCGCCATACAAATTTTTACGCTCCGCACTTAAAGCATCAAGGAGATATAAGCAAAAAATTGTATGAAGCAGAAGATATATTCCATGCCGAATCAAGACAGGTACTATCTCTTTTCAACCAAACTATCTCAGAAGTACATGATATTCGGGAAATTGGGGTTTGATTGAACTTAGTTACCGCGGCAATTTTTAAATACCCGATACCTTCTAATTTTAAAATGAGTCAAAGCAAATTGCACCGAAATTGCCATGTCCAAGCCATAGATGTCCATTTTGGCCTGACCTCCACTCCACCTCCCCTCCAGCTCTGATCTGCCCCTCCACCTCCACTCCACATCATCTTCCAGCATTGAGTTCGCCCTCCACCTCCATTCCACATCACCTCCAGCATTGAGTTCGCCCTCCACCTCCACTCCACATCACCCTCCAGCTCTGATGTGGCCCTCCACTGCACATCACCCACTAGTATGGAGATAGCCCTCCACCTCCCCTCCACCTCCACTCCAGCTCTGATCTGGCCATCCACCTCCACTCCACATCACCCACCAGCATGGAGATAGCCCTCCACCTCCACTCCACATCACCCACCAGGTTGGAGGGTGATGGGGAATTATGTTGAGGGGTGACCTTCGGAGGGGCCACCTCCGGAGGGATAGTCACCTTTGGTCCAAGCTCCTTAGCCTAAAAAGCTAAAATAAATTGTAGTTGAAAGAGATTGCAATGAGCTTTCCACTGATATATAACAAGTATATTTTCGGGTAAAAAATATATATTGATGGTTTTTGACCTTGACCATTGAATTTTGACCTTGAAGAGCTTAAAACATGTTCCCCTCAGAAAATTACTGGAGAAAATATGTTTGGTAGCTCATACTATGCTATAAAACATACGAGAAATCAATGTGGGTCTATAAAAGAATCAGCAGATTTCCAAGAACAGATCTATCCGTTTCTGTTGCCTTTGCTCCTCGGTTAAAGTTACACAAAGTAATATGTCGGAAATGATCTTTAGGTTTCAACTGACACTCCATTTTCTTTAGCCTGCAAATAACTTTAACTTTCGTCAAACCTACGAAACTTATGGCGTCTAAATTCCCAAAAATAAGTCGTCTTCGTCGCTAACCGGAGATGAGAAGAAACAATATACAGGATATTTATGAACTACACCGACAAACTTCTTGATGTGATTCCTCACATCAAAACAACGCAAAATTAATCTGACAGATTTTAAAAATGTCCATAGTCTCGGAACTACAGGCTGCCGAAAGCGTGGAAAAATGAACTTCAGAGCTTCATATTTCCAATAGACTACTATGAATATGGTACTGTCACAGACTTTAAATATGCACCATCAGAAAATGTATTTCAAAATTCTGCCATGGGCACGTATTTATGGGCTGGGTCCGGACCTCCCCCAAAACTATGGGTTTTATGGAAAAATAGTATAACTTCAGGCGTAATTATAGGCCTACATATTTAATATACATTTCATGCCCAGACACACCTTGGACACCCCCGGAAGCCCTTGGGCCCCTCCCGAAACCAAGTTCTGGATACATGCCTGCGCAGGGGATTCCCCAAAGGTAGTAGGGGATTCCCGGAAATTCTCTGAAGTAAAGATGAGTCAAAATGAGCATGAATGGGATGGCTTTCCAGCAGGAAACAATAATTCGGTTGCGCCAAATAGAGATCTTAAGTAGATCCCATATGCCGAACGATTTTCTTTAAAAATTCGTGGTTGCATAACGGACAGGAGTAGTGTTTTTTTTTAACGGAAAAATTGAACGCCGAAAAGAAAAAGTTTTTCTTTTAATTTTTCGTGCTACTCTGGAAAAGAACGTTTATTTTTACTATTACGGGGTCCCTGACATTTTATGATCAATGAATTAGTTAAAATGTTTGTTCATGTTCAAAACATGTATTTAGAAAAAACATTCGCAATGGGACTGCCTCTGACAAAATTTTGAAGCATTACAAGTATGTAAGTTTTCTCGGTCTCAGCCAAAGATGCCTAAGGGACAAAAGTGAACAGAATTGTTCTCTCATGTACAAGGATGCTAATGAGATATATTGCATTCTAATCTAAATTAAAAGTTTTTTGTTCATTTTTTAACATAAGAACATTTAATTGTACTAAACCTAAACAGCAAATGCATTAGCTGTGATAAGTAATTAATACAGGATTTTTTGCCTCGTGGAAAAAACAACAATTTTTCCTGTTTTTCTTCGAAAATTTCCAGGTTTTCCCCGGCCTTTAAAACTCTATACAGGAGCAATAATTGCATAATGTCATCGAACGTTCCGTTTATTTGTTATCAAAGACATTGAATATCATTATCTGATTGGATGCTGGGGATGACGTATGTCATCCTTACTGATATGGGAAGTCCTTTAAGTCATGCTTATTTCGACCTACCTCTACTTCAGAAATATTCCGGAATCACCTAATTCCTTTGAGGAATTCCTTGCGCACTAATCGCACAATTTTGGAATATGCATTTTCAAATAGAGCAGGTTTAAAGTCTTTGATAGTACCGTTTGTTGGTGGTAAAAATCAAGCAGTTTGGATAACGGGAAAACTAATTTATGCAAACAAACATTGTTCTTCAGTATAATTCGTATCTTCAACTTTATTTCTGTGCGAAAACAACACAATGTACCAGTACGGTCGTAGTATACGTATTTTGCTTTAAATATGTTAATTATTCTACCGCGCTTGCTTAAGCTAGAAAATTTACCAATAAGTCTGAAATCGTAAAATAAATTATAAATCGCCAAGCAAATTTTATCCTGTACCTGTTGACTATCATAATTTACAAGTGGTCCCGTTCTTACAATGTGTTGGTAAATGCAGTATCTATGTGAACTTCGTACTAATAAAAAAATATTGCGATTCTGTTCCCGTATAAAAATTCAAGTATAACTCGCACGGCTGAAATAAGCTAATTATAAAAGCGTTATAATTGGGTTTTAATGTATTGCTTTTCTACATGCCAATAGGTCGTTTGTAGTGACCCAAATATTTTCAATCCACCGGAAACAAGCTTATCGATTCCGGCCATTCAACAAAGCATGATTTCGTGTTATCTACTGTGCCACGAATCTCATCACGAAACAAGCAAATTATCCCTGTCCGCATAGTTACAATTCTCCCCCCCCCCCCAAGTTTTATGTATGATTTTCACGAATCTCAAGAACGATTAGGAAAGTATTAAGAGCGAAACCGAAATTGCAAAGCCGCCGTCCATAATTCAGATCGCTTATATTATAATGTAAATTTAAGTTTGACTTATTGTAAAAGGATCCAGTATTCTCTGCAAATTATTGATCTCACGCTCGTGATGTTCACTTTTCAAATTAGCAAATAAAAAATATTACATAAATATGGTGCATTCGAGCGTAACGGACGCAACATTCGCACGGTACTTTTACACATTTATGTATCTCTTTTATAAAGTTAATGTTACGTCTCAAAACTTTAGTTAAATGTATCCCATGAATTGATTTGTATTCTGTGAGGGAAAAAATGATTACATCTTGAATAGTTTACAAATTACAAAGTTTTAAATTTTCGTAACGGACGTAACACGGATTGGACATGAGTTTTTCATTCCTTAGGGAAAATTGCATTTCCTGTTAAAGTAATAATGTTTCAAGCCCTAATTTGTTTTTTTATTGTGGAAGGGCAAGGTATGTACTTCTTTACTACTGCAAAGTTACCGAATTACTAAATTAGTTTCTCCGTGGCCACTTTTTAAAGCCCCTAACGGACGCAACATAGAAACGTAACGGACGTAACATTTTTGTTCAGGTGCACATAGCAAGTGAATTTCGCTTGTGAAAGATAAGTTTACAAATTTAAATAGCTATTAAAAGAAAAGTGAAATCAACAGAAAAACTACTTTCCAGTGAAACTTTTAGCGCTTCTACAGTGTGTCCCTAAAATAATAGTGCAAACTTCGGGAGGTGATTATTCACTTCAAAACAAGAAAAAATCATTTAACGAAATTTCGAGACACGCGTAAGTTTGGAGTTACAGACGCTCAAAGTTTTGATGGCATCGTCACAAATGACGTCATATCTCGACACACTGACGTAAGCAGTATGGGCTTAGGATGATGTAGTACCCGATATATCCATTTAAGCAATGTTAATGATTGAAGGAGTGCCACATAGACAGGTTTTGCAATGTAAGGATTTTTTTTAAGGAAATAAATGATTTAATAGGGCATAGAAATCCTCTTTAAGATGGATTTTCAATCATAAAAATAGCTTAAATGCGTTCATTGATTTCTACTTCAAGTGTCATTTGCTAAACTGTTTACGTCATTATGTGTCGAGCTATGACATCATTTGTGACAATGTCGCCGTAACTTTGAGCTCCTATATAGCTCCGAAACTACTCATGCCTCGAAATGTCGTCACAGGAACGTTTTCCTTGTTTTATTGTAAATAATCAGCTCCCAAAGCTTGCGCCATTATTTCTGACAAGTAAAGTACCCGAAGTGAGGACTCGAGTTGCTCATCAAGTGATACCTTAAATTGAAGCTAGTGACGAGTATAGTACACCTGCGAAATCCTAGCTGCAGAGCGCCAGAAATAAAAATGTTATGGCGGGTAAAAGTTCAAAGAGAAAGCGAATTGTATTGAAACAAGTCACAACGAAAGTCAGAACAAAAGTCGGAAGGACATGGTTTTGACTTGAAATGCGATTCATTTGAAGGAAAGAGGTACGTACAATCAATATGTAAGTCGTCAATGAAGGCGTGTGATAAGCAGATACTTTGCTCACAATGAGCACACTTGACAAAAGAGATGTTCTCTCATGAGGTCTTGTAACACTCTTCACGTATATTAGAATCAAAACAATAATCCAATGGCGAAATCCATGGCTCGGGCTCCTCATCCAAGTAGCCGCTTTTGTAAAACGCAAACCTGATCATGTTGCGAAATGGTGAGGTGCTGAATTGGAAGAGAGTGAAGGACTGCATTCGTAAAATGTTATCCCGATGCCAGAGATTAATTTCCGAGGAGGCGATAAGTGTGTCAGTAATGAACCTGATAAATGATTTATATGGACGGAAGAAGTAAACATCAAGTGGTTGGATGAAACCAGTGCAATCACCAGGAATTAAACGTTTGAACAGTGTTATATGATTAGGGCAAAATTCATTTGATACTTTATCATCCTTATTTGTACTCCATGAATCCAGCAAAAGCAAGACTTTATCACGATCGGCAGACAGGCTATTCCAGAATACAGAATAAAACTCTTTTAAATCACTTTTGTTCATGTTTGCAGTCTTTCCTGGATGGGACACTATGTTATCGGGATCTTTTTGCTTATTTCCTGGAAATTGACCACTGGATTCGGATACAAGAACGTACATCGGACGCAATATTTCACCATCCATGGAAATAACCGGCATGATCATATATGAATGAGTAGTAGCACTAACGGATCCAAATGCACCTCTTACAACCACCGTACCTTTAGTCCTATGAGTCCTGTATGCATGGAGTTCCTTGTCAAATCGACTTTGATCAGCATTGAATACTTGACGAGGATTCAGGTCTTCTAGTAACATAAGTTCTTTCATGGACGTAATAAATGTCGTAGATAAGTGATTTAATTCACCCTCTTTTGATTTCCACGTTTTGCTAACCCTATGCGTGATAGAACGACTGACGATATTGTTTCTCTTTTTAAAATTAGACAGCCAGTGACGAGATGCCTTGAATTGTAGAGATTATCCGGATCTAGCTCTTTACTTATCTGAAGAGCCTAAAAGCGAAGAGTCCTGTCGTGTATAATTACACATCTCTCGACCATTTCTTTGAATTTATCGTGAACTGCTGCATTAAGTTTCTTATAACTGGGTTTTTGCCTTTTTTTCTCATATTCAAAGAGGATGTTTTTCGATTGAATTAATCTATACTGTGACTTGACAGATGAAAATTTCCTTCGTTTCTTTTCCGGGTTCTCATTGTGTGTCCAAAACATGTAAGCTGCTTCTTTATAATCATCGTCCAAGATGTGTTTTTGTTTTTTTGGCGGAGGCTGATATTCTTCACCTGAAGAAGCTCCAGGTGTCGGAGATTCTTGATGTGTTGGAGAACCTTGCGATGTACTTGGCATTTCCTCATCAAAGACGTCATCACCGTAGTCTCCATCATCGCTTTCATCACTGTCACCAGCAAATCCAAGAGTTCTAACTTGTATGATTTCCATCTTGTCCTCAAGTATCTCCACTATTTGTTTGTACAATGAATCTTCATACCTATTCATTCTCCTATTAACAAATCCATATTTCTCATACGGAGCATGAACGATAGCACCTGCTTCCATTTGCTGGAACGAAAAGAAAAAAGACCTTTTATTGACATCAATAACAGGAGCAAACATGCACAAGGACATTCATACACGAATAAAAGAAAGCGGGATATCAGGCAGAGAGAGGGATATCATTCTACACATTACATTAATTGGGAGCAACGTACGACGTATTACTATCGGGATAATCAGCAAAACATGGACATCACAAGCAGCTAAATTCGCTTTCTATTTGAACTTTGACCCGCCATAACCCTTTTATTACTGGAGCTCTGCAGCTAGGGTTTCACAGGTGTACTATACTCGTCACTAGCTTCAATTTAAGGTATCACTTGATGAGCAACTCGAGTCCTCACTTCGGGTACTTTACTTGTGAGACACACTGTATAGTCTACCTTCAGCATTTTTCTTTGCAACATTACAAAATGTCCGTGCATTATTGACTAAAAATTTTCGTTACAAGATACGATTTAGTGCCGCCCTTTCCATAATTTCCTCCCCCTACCAACACTATATAGTCCTTTACCGTGCGAAACATGATAAAAAAAAAAGTCCATATAATTGTTCAGCTGATATCCCAAACTATTATCAAACTGTAGCGGTTCTTGAACTACCCAGTTGCACCATTGGAACACACATGCAGGACTTTATATTTGTGCTGATCGTTCTACAATATGTACTCTCCAGATAGCTTTATTGTACACCAGTACTGAAATTTTAGCATGTTTTAAGTCATTACTCAGAATAACATAACTCCTCTTAGATCCAGAGGGCGGCTTACGACTGTTGAATATGTGCATCACGGTTTCATCCTCATCAAAATTTGATCGTTGTTTTTGACTACGTGAAGTTTTAGCAATGAATACATTACACCTCGTTTGAGTTAGTTATGTTGACATTTCCTCAAACGCATCAAGTAAACTCATTTTTGTGGAAACTTTCCTGTTTCCGTTGTTTTGTTGGTAATTCGGTGATCTCTTCAGATGAGGTATCCCGAATAAATTGATCAAACTGTAAGTTGTATTAAAATCTGCATGAATGTAACATTAACATAACACTAACTTGGAACTCCGGCACACAAAGATGTAGTAATGAATGCTATATGTGATGTCATAGCCTTTGACGGGGCTCCAACACATTTTGTAAAACGATAGCAGCAAACTTTTTTTTCTGCTCTAATATTTATTTGTTTAGTATGTGATTGTTCTTTCCTGAAAATACTCAACGTTTCTGCAATATTGATTTTAGTATCCGTCTAGTCATCGTATATTTCTTGCCGTCTTTTGACACTGTTATATACTGTAGGATTCAAGGGCCTTGTCAGGAAATTATATCATAGCTGTAAAATTGTTTATTTTTCTCCATTATTTCTTCTTGCTTAGGGAATGGAAGCCCCTTTATTGGTGAAGAGAATATGTGAAATTTTCTTGGTAATTTTGGGGAGTCTTTACACTGTTAACACATGATTGTGGTGTAAAAATGTCGAACGTGATGAAGGTGAGTCTACATGGATTTCTTCCCCTTCTCGTCCGTTGCATTCTTACTTTTCTTGTATATGCATATGTATGTCTTGTTGCAACCCGATTGAATCTTCGTCTGTAGTCTCTGACATTTTTCTTTATTGCTGCTTTTCTTCTCTTCGTTTGTTTGCAATTGATGTTCTTTTTCTTCATGCTGCTTAATTTGCCGTTCTCCAATGTTTCCACATAAAAACAGAGTATGACTATGTTTCGTGAGCAAATCAAAAATAGGCTGTTTGTGATAATGTGGAATAATGCCAATTATAACATCCATTATTTGAAGATACACATTCATGAATCTTCTCAGCATCCTAGAATGGAGCAGATTTATATAGGACTATTCACATTTACAGTTCATGTTTAAAAATTAGTTTCCAGAAAAACTGGACAAAGAAATATAACAACATGGAAATCTGATTTATCGACGTTTTTACAGATTGGCCTGAGGAGAAAAGAACCAAAAAATAAAATCAAGAATACTAAGAGCTTACAGTAGAATATATACAGATCAATTCAATCCTATTAATTATCTGACAATTATGTGCTAATAAATACTATTCCTAAAATTATTATAAAATGTAGAAATATGTTTGACAGTTTGTTGCAACCTACGTGAAATTGCCCTTCGTCGTTTTGTAACGTTTGAATCATTATGGTTGGTAATCTTTGCATACATTTGTTCTGACTCAAAGACGAACGTTCCATACAAACAAGGGGAATATGTATTAATGCACGTCGATGACAATCTGTGAAATTTTGCTTGTGAAAGTAGCTACAATTTTCAATGAACGTGTCGTTGTTACGTGGTCTATACTGTATATAGGCTAGGGTGTTACGTCCGTTACGCTTTATTCTCAGTTGTTATCTTACGTTCCTATGGTTTGACTCCATCAAGTTATTACACTTGACAACCATTCGAAGTTGGCCAACTATTGTAGAAAAGTAGCCACTGGTTTAGAAGCAGTGCTAATTTTTTGGTAATTTCGTAACGGACGTAACAAGGTAAACCACCTCCAAAATATTCATTGAAATATGTATACGCACGGAATATTTTGAATTTATCTGTCTGCTGAACTATTTGTTAGACGCTTACATTTAATATGCTCATATACCAAATTCTTTCAAAACCTTGCGCTGGTGGTGATGTCCCACATAAATACGGTAAAAATATGTACAACAACAACTTAACTCCGAGATGTATTAAACACAACATGGCTGTCGAATCACGTAACTCAGGGCTGAAAACAACATGTTTCTGGTATATTGGATTCTTGTGCGTGCGAAACACGATATCACTTAAAACAACAACAACATAAAATAGTTTTATTTTCTCGGGACAATGTTCACTTTTCACTGGAATGCACCATATATAAAATTAAGTATGTATATCAGTGCCGTGAAAAAGAGCGGTGCAAAGTGATAGGTAGGCTACGTCGTACCGGGGCCCAAACACCAAATCAAGCGTATTATTATTTTTTTATAATCAGAAAGAACAATAGTTTCTATTTTTGTATTACAGTTAAATAAAAAAATGACATTGAAGAAAACGATTATAATTAAAGTTGGCTTCCACCAAACGCGCATGTGCAGGAGGTCCTGAAGGCCCCAACTCCGAGTTCAATAAGCTCGATTGTATAACGAGATTTAGCATTAAATTTTAATTAATAACGTCCTAATCGAATCCTTCAGCTACTAAGAACGAAACCTACTAATTAAAGAGAGATCCGAATCACCGTGTTCAATGGAGCACCCTCAGAGTACTGAACCCGGGTCTCCTTGCAACGGAAGCAAGAGCGTTAACCACTAGGTGATTTCAAATGTTAGAATGCAACTAAAACAAAAGTATTTACGGAGAAATAAATCCAGAAGACACTTCTACCCTATTTTGATGTTTGGTTATAAGAGGAGAAAAAAAAAAACACTAAATATTGACACATCAGAAGCGTTCCCTTACTTTCCACTTCTCCAAGCGTTCCCTTACCTTTTCTATCCCACTTCGGGAACTGGTTTTAATTATAAATCCTTTAAAAGGTACGGTAACTTTGTTTTCCGAGCGAATTGTGTTAAGAGCGCTTGTTGAAAAAGAAAGACGCATACTGCTTTTAGGACTATCTTTCCGGAGTGATTTATCCCGAAAGTAACGTCTATAGTGCTGTTACCGCCCATACAATTCATTTTATCTTATCTTTATCTAACCGAAAGGAACGTAAACGATCAATCAAAGCAGCCCCTACGTGTAAATTATAGCGTGTGATTTGCAACTGCCTCGCAACATTAGCCGGTAGAGCGTTGGATCGCTGGTCGGGACACTAGAGTTCGATTCCTGTCCAGATCAACTTTTTCTCTTTTTTTCACATTTCTTTGTCTTGTTACTACTAATGAATAAATGCTCACTTTTGCTTGTTTTTTTCATTTTCAAAATTTTATACATGTTTCACAAACATTTTGTCGGGTGAGCGAAGACGGTGTAATTATCAGTCATGGCAAAACAGTTATATGTTATTTGGATTAAATAATTTATTTATTTATTTATGGATTTTCAACGTTAGGTAGAATGATGATGCATTACTGTAAATGATTAATTGTGATGATGATGATTTGTTTGTTAATCAATCGTATGATATTTTTCTTAAACATTTATGGACTTTGGTGGATTGTTTAAAGTGTAAACAGTGTGATAAATTAAAATGTTAAAGCAATAAACCTTAAGAAATAAGCCTTCACGTGAAATAAATGAACAAGACACAGCAAACTGCAGCGAAAGATGGCAGAAGTTCATACGATAGAAAGACTCATAGGTGTTTATAAAGTGACACTTCAAAAAGATTGTAATGTGAGCTAGCGCGAAGGAAACTACAAATTTCTCCGCGCTTAAATGTTTAAGGATTTTTAAAAGTTGCAGCAGTTCTTTCTACATATCAAAAGATATTAACTACGAATGATGATTATTTATTTAGGAAATTAAAGAATATTCAAAATCAACGATTTAATAGATTTCCGTCAACTTTTCTAAAACGAAAATTATAACAACAGTTATTCAATGTAGATTTACATATAGACCCTAAGCAATGTAGTAGATTTTCTCTGGGTTTTAACCAGTCCTGTCAACTCTCACGCAAATTGCGTGAGAGATTCTGTGGTTTACAAGGTTTAACGTCTGTATTACATGTTTGCATGCACACAAACTGTTCCTGAGTACAGTGCCCTATCGATATGGATTTGTACGCCTTTAGGTTTCATTTCCGTCATTATTTCAAGGCGAAATAGGTGATTCCAGGCTATTACACAATTACCCCATGTAATACCCTTATCTCACAATATTACATTTACGGTAAAACTTACTTCAGAAATGTATTTCCCGTAAAATTCTAGCGCAGAATGACATATTACACGACTCCCTTCCCATTTAAGAAAAATCAATAAAGATTCAAGATGGCGACCATGAAGAATATATCCTCCACAAGGTATCGCTTTCCACCCAGTACCCATTACTATGTATTTGCTTTTCATTTCTTTCAGTAATTTAAAAGTATAATGGCATTTCAACACTTTTATATCACTCTCCATGCACAAGAATCTAACTATTGTATCATCAATATCTCCCAATCCAATTGCGCTCGAGTGCCAAAATTTGCATACGCACATCCTAATCATGACGCAGGGAAAATATCATATATATTTTTTTCTGCCCCATCAGTATGTTTACTTCTTAGCATTTTAAACATTCTTCAGATAATCCCAATTTTCCGGAATCCGAACAGGACTGTCCCAATTACTTTGGATTTCCGGAGTTATACTGCACTACATTGTTGTTTTTTTTATGTTGTTAATTTATATATTCAAGTATGAAATTTGAATAATTTTAAGAAGCTGATCTTGAATAAATTTAATTAAAGCAATTGATGTCTTAGATATTTGCTACTTTGATGCTTTAATTTCTAAGCTAGCAGACGGCAATTTCGTCATGCCGCATTTTTTTAAAATGTGAAAGTCGTTTGCATAAAGATGGCGCACGTATGCGATAGGATATTTTATTTATCAGAGGGGGTGGGGGTGATATCACGAGTTGAACACAATTATCAACCGGCCACGCGGAAGAAAAGAAAAGCTTTGAAAAGACGAAATTGCAAACATCATGCACACAATTTTGGTAGCCTGTTTCAGAAATTATTTTCATATATAAAATAGGAATATGTTATCTGTTACATCTCATATATGTTACTTTAACATTGATTAATGAATTAGAAACAACTATTTGAGCAGTTATTATTTAAATATTTCAATTAAATATTAATTTACACTTTCATTAATTGGAAGAAAATAATATTAAAATCAATTAAACAATGCTTATGAAAAATACTTTACGAAAAAAAATTTGAAAATCGTATTTTCTACATAAGTCCCAATATTATTTGAGTTCAAAGTAATATCTAAGTCTCCAACTACAATAATTCAAGGTTGAACTCACGCTAGGTTTTTTTTTCGCAAAATGCGAAAGAAAATAGTAAAGAATACCTATGAGAGAAGGAGAGATTCTCAAAGAGTACTTGTTTTTAACTCCTCTTGAAATTGTTATATAAGACCAGCATGGTAAACATTATTCATGTTTTCTGTTTGTAGTAATATTCTGAGGGTAGAACATTTCATAAAATAATGCTATTCGAGCGATTAACTACCTCATTTAATATGACTTTTTGATTGTATTTCTTTAAGAACTCGAAGCATTATTTAGTCAAAAGAACTATTTTCTGCATTAAAGTAATTGATGGTATATATATATATATATATATATATATATATATATATATATATAGGGGTTGGACAAAAAATCTGAAACGTTTGAAAAAGTGTGAAAATCATACCTAGTATGGTGTGGGGCCTCCTTTTGCGTCCAAAACAGCTTGGATCCGACGTGGAATGGACGTATACAGCTCCTGAATGTTGTACCATTCTTTCTCCAAAACATGCTCCAGTTCCTTAAGGGATGATGGTGGAGGGTAATGAGACCGAACACGCCTTTCTAACACAGACCACAATGGCTCAATGATGTTCAGATCTGGTGATTGTGGGACCCAGGGGAGGTGTGATAGCTCCTGGTCATGCTCCTCAAACCATGATTGCACCGTTTTTGCAGCGTGACAGGGTGCCAAATCATCTTGGTAGATGCCAT
>JAGDQP010022982.1:18691-29746 GCA_022664845.1 Lepisma saccharinum | reverse complement strand
CTTGATTGTCCTCATCCCTTCTCATGAGAAAGACAATCCCAAAGCACAAACTTGATTGCTTCCTCTCACGAACAATTGGTTAACGAACAATGCTAAAAAAAAATAAGATTCGGGGATGGTGAGAATCATGGAAGTTTTCCCTAAGAGAGATCTACATTTCGAAAGCTGCAGGCGTCTAAAGCTGAAAAAGAATCTTGTTTTCCAATTTTCTATACATGAATGTAGGGTCACGTACTCAAAAGCAAAGAAAAGGACGTGGATACCCAAATTGTCTTGAAATGAAAATAATGAATTCGGTAACATTCAAATAAACTTTATGTAAAGCGAGATGTAATGATTTTTCTTTTTAACAATAGATAAAAAATGATTAACGATTGACAATAGCAAAAACAAAAAGATGAGAGTCGAGACTTATGGTCCCGAACTCTCTGATTCAGAAATTTCTTAGTTGTCATATACATTTTTTTTTATTTTAATTTACATTGTTACAGCCTTTTGTCATGAACCTACGAGCAATAAAAGCTAACAAAACCACACAACAAAATCAAAAAATATGGGATGTCCTGCTGCTCTTTTAGCTGAGTAAAATTTACAGATCACAAGTGGATAGTGTATACCCTCGATATTTTACGAGATTTAACGAGCAATGTTTTTAACACCTTGCTGTACTTAGATCGAAAAAGATTGTCCCTGCCTCTTAAGAAAAATAAAAAGAGTTCAAACGTGAAGTGTTCTAAATTGTCAAGCACAGAGCGTTTGTAAAATAGAAGCTTGCAGGGAGGCTATGATCTTCAGATAGTGATCTCAGTTCACACACAAAAAATTATTTGAATACATAAACATATATATATATATAGATAGATTCCTTACACACTATACTCTTAAACCTAAATCAGCTGATGTTTATACCTAGTAGAATGCGCATTCTTTTTACTTTTTAGGCATGTCGAAAATAAAAGACAAATATGACCTGCATGGGTCACGACATGCAGGATATATGGGTGTGAGCATAGTAAAATTAATGGTGTTTCAAATGTTTTAATAGTTTCTCAATCAAATTGGACTGCCCGGGACTTTCGTAAAATGGCCATATTCAAAAATAATTAGCGATTGCTACAAAGAAACATTTCTCAGGCTAGAAAGCAATATACACGATTTGGTTTGTGCATTAGATTTAAAGCGATTCTTACGCTCTTGAAATGAAAATCAATGCATGTTTGAGTTGAGCAAAATGGTTAACATGCTCTTTGTCTGAAAAGCAGACATTCTGAAATAACTCAGTTTTTTTTTATCAAAGTCGGCATGTGAGTCACAACATTTAAAAGAACTCCAACAATAGACAATATAATTGACTGCTGCCCAACACATTATCAGTAACAGAATACTTGCAACCTCAATTCTGTTAAAAAATAATAATAATATTTATACTCATTGTTTTGTTATACATCTCATGAATTTTCATGTGTTTACAGATGGGGAAGTTTAAAATTGTCATTCCCTCAATAATATACAATAACATGATGATATTATCAATAGTTCAAATTTCATTGTAAATTTCCATTGGAACAGTTAACTTCGACACATAAACAAACGGAAACAATCTGCTATGTCTTTCACTTTTTGTTGTTGTTGTTGTTCAAAATAAATGTTAGTTTGATTGTAAAGAAAAGTTACTGCTCTATTTAATGTAGCTGTCCACAAATAAAATAAATTCCGTTCTCTAAAAAAATTGTTCTGCAAATGGCCAAAACGTATCTAAAATGTTCAGTTCTTCTGACTCCTTTACGGAATACGAATTAAATAAAAAGATGTTTGGAATCAACGGAGGGGAGTGGCCCCCCTCTTGCATAAGTGGGTACCGCAGGTTTGAGAGTTGCGCTCAGCTGATTTCATCTTCGGCGCAAGCATAGAGCCTTTGAAAAAGTGTTTCCTACCTTTGGTTCTGCGGTTCCTTTCACCCGGTCGTCGGGTCCAAACGTTACCTGAACTCACAGTTGTTCTTCGCTGTGGAATGAGGCGGTTCACTACCAAGAAAATGAACCATTTGCTGACATAGTCGGGTTGCTTAGTTGTTGTTGGAAGTCTCTTCATTTTTCACTAACCCACACACACACACAAGTCCCAGCAATCATCTTCGAAGAGAGGAGTTCGAGAGGTATTCCCGCGCACTTAGTGGCTTTAGCTAGCCATTATATAGTTTGAGAGAGAGAGAGAAAAAAATCAAAATTCACTTAAGTGTGATGCACTATCACAATACTTCACGATGCGTGTTATGTGCAAGTCAAACTCGGTCTCTCCTTTTTTTTTTTTGGTTCCTCTTCTCTCCGTTTTCTCTCCCTCCTCTCCTCCTCATAAGTGAAATCTATGCTCTCATTTGCTGGAGAGTCAGCGTGCCTTTTCTCTGTCAAAAATTCCTTGACCTTCTGTTTTGTTTCTAATGCCCATACAAAAAGTGTGATCTGATATTTTCTATGAAGAGCGAAGTTGGGAAAGGCGAAAAGGATCCCTGGTGACCTCTCAATAAATCAGTCACTTGCCTCCACTGACCAGAACCGCTTGGGCGGTCTTCGCAGTTTCCAAGTATTTTCCAACAGACTCTATAAACAATCCCGATTGTGCCTTACTTTAAAGTTGGAGGATTTAAAAAAATGTATTTCTCTTTATTTGGTAGTAATGGTAGTTCAAAAAATGTGATCAAAATAAAATAATATATATGAAATTAATAAAATGAATAAAACATACGTGCATGAGTGCGATTGTCACAGCATGATAGATAATAAAGTAATTGTACTACCCTGCCCGCCTGGAAAAATTGGGCAACACTTCAGGTGCGTGCCGGAAATATGTCTGGTGCCGGCAACAACATTCAGCTAGTAGTAGTGCAGGATGTAATAGTAGTACTAATAATAGTAATACTTTTAGAATTGTTTCAAGTCAGAAGCGGTACTATCCCCATTTCGGAATTGAAGGCTGCCAGGTCACCATCTTGCAACAGGTAGTCGACGTAATTCAACTGGACACATTTGCTACGGAGATCTTTATTTTGCCTTGAATAGTATCATGGCAGTATTCCGTCCGAAGCTTATGTAAGGGTCTTCACACTCTAACTTAAATCGACCTATGTACGTTTCGTGGCGGAAAAGTTTAACGCCGTATATCATTATAAGAAGTATAGAAAACGTTGTACAAATCAATAAAACCTTCCTTTTAGCCAAGACAACCTTAAGAGTACACTGGGTCGATGCTAGGATAGGCAAAGATAGAGAGACTCAAAAAGTTTCCAAAATAAATTTGAAAGGAAAACTTCCTCAGAAAGTATGTAATTTCTCCCCAGAAGGCGTCCACTGTCTTTCTCAGAACTTGGTTATGGCCAATGGGCTGATATAATTTTTAAAATGTTGATCGAGACCCTATAGCATGATTGGACAGGGCTAAAATGCTGAGACAGTTAGCAGGCGTCGATGTCATGGGAAAAATGGCTGCGATCTTGAGGGCGTTGAGAAATTTCAACTGCATTACCTCCAAAATTATCGTATTGTAGTATATAAAAGAAAGCCAGGAAAACGGGATGTCCGTATTATTTACCCAGGACATCATGTCGAAACCCAGAAACAAAGGCATAGAATATGCGAATGGACATTATAATTGCGTACCCTTTATTACATCCTATTTGGGTGCAAATTCTTATTGCCCTGAATACTGACGGGTACTAATCACCTTCGTTTTCATAAATGTCAATTTAATATTCTTACTACGACGAAGTTCACGCGAAAATTGCCGATGATGAGAAAGAGAATATTAAATGTACTGGATGTAATAGTTTTTCCAAGTATATTATGATTTTATAATTATAAACTAGTTCCAAAGAGAGTTAATTCTGTTGGTGACAACGTCAAGCAATGTTCACCTTGTGGCCACATCTGTGCGAAAACGTAAACATATCATATTAATGGTGAAAGATTTTGTAAGGTCTGTGGAATTCATGTTTTACCTGATCGCAATTGTTTGTAAAAATGGAGAATATAAGTACATTGAAAAACTTCTCTACTTCGTGTTTAACTGCGAAACTCAATTATTGGACACTAATAGTAAAGGGGACAAGAGCACGTCTCGAACCTCTCAGCCATCGCTGTTACCTCTGTAAGAATCGAGCACCTGATGAGAAGTGTGACCCATATGGATATCAAGAAGGATATAGAGATGTTGTGTTCCGAACTTTCGGGGAATTTATCGATCACGTTCCCGCCCCGCACGCAGAATTTAATTAGGCAGTAGCGCTTTGTCATAACGGATCCCGTTTCGACACTTAGGCGCCAAGGCCTTCCTGAAAGAATAAGAAATTAGTGATTTAGAAATTTTATGCCGAGGTTAAAAAATCATTCAACTCAGTGTGGGAAATGACATTATATTTAAGGATACGTTCTTGTATGTGGAGATTAGACTAGATGACCTTCTTAAGCAGCTACGTCTCAGGTATACGCTGAAGAAAGGAGATTCCCCCATCTGTTCAATACACCCCAAAATCAAAATTATGTAGGGCTGTTTCCAAATCTTAACTTAAGATATACACAGTAAATCACCTGAAGAGACAAAAGCTACTTAGCACCATGAACGCCTGGAGAGTAAAAAGACATTTAACTTTCAAAATTCCCCAAATAAAACAAAACAAAAATTGTTGAAGACGAGGAAACATTTTTCCGTATTCTGCTGAGCCCTCAGTACGAAGAAGTGTGCTGCCGATATGGACAAGTATCGCGTTTTCACTTACAAAGATGTTGAAAATGAAAATAAGCATTTAGTAATGTAATTTAAAATGCCTTTATATCTTTATGGGCTCCGTTAAGGCTTTACGACATGATTGAAAAGGTGGGCTACGAGAAAGTGTTGTACGTGGGCACCGATTCAATCGTGTTCATACAAAATAAGTTTGAGGAATCCTGGCTTTCCACGGGAAATTATTTTGGACAATTAACTGATTTGATAAAAAGGTTTGGAAAATGGTAACGTTTATTGGTTTAGGCCCGAAAAATTATGCATACAAGATTAGAAATAACCATACGGGGAAGATGAAACATATAATGAAGATTCAATGGATAACTAAATGCAAGGGCGTGAAAAGGAAATTAATTTTATTTGTTTTATAATTTAGTAACGAGAAAAATAGGGAAAAGTAATATTTTCTCCCAATAATATCGCGAAAGCCAAGGTTCGTCACTGTTTCCAGACCCGAGAGTAAGACTCATCAAATGACAAAGAGTAAAAGGCCATTAATTATTCAGTACTACCGGACATCGAGAACTATCGATATCGAGAACGGTGACATAATTAAGTTTATTATATACTGTTTCAGGGCTCATGACGATATATTAGTGTTAATTGTATTTTTATTTCATATTATTTCATAGTATATTTTTTTATTTTATTGCGCATTTTATTATTTCATATTATATTATTTTATATTTTTTTATTTCATAGAATATTATTTCATATTTCTTATTTCATAGTAATGAATTGTGTTTCATTTCTTCATTTAAAGTTACGATGTTGCCCTTTACACATATCTCTACTCTGTCGATTTCGGGACAAAGTAGAAGTGGGAAAACATACATCGCCAATAAACTATTAAAACTCAAGGATCAAATGTTTGATATCAAATTTAATGAAATTGTTTGCTGTTACGGTGCAGTGATACCAAAGTTCAGTGCCAAATGTAAACTTTTATAATGAAATTCCCAATATGACTAAGTTTGAAATTCAACCTAACTCGTTATTGGTTTTATATGATTTAATGACCAAAACGATGATGTCGTTTATTCCTCAAATATTCCCATCATAAGAGTTTATCAGTCATTTTTATCGTGTAAAATTTATTTCCTGCAGACAAATATCCACGTGACATTTCCTTAAATGAGCTTCTTATTGTAGTGTTTAAAAATTCCCGTTACAAATTTCAAATTTAGAATTTCGCGACAAGTCATGCCTCGTCATAGTCCTTTTGTAGAGGTGTTTGGAAAGCCACTATGAATCACCATAGTTATCTGCGGTTTGATCTTACTCAAAAAAACTGTCGATGCCTTAAGACTGTGTAAAAGTATGTTTCCAGATGAGACTATGCATTAAAAGACATGAACGCTCCAATATCCATGAGTTGTTAACAAGATGTCAAACTTGAAACATAATTTCAAGGAGCTTCGTGAACTCTGCTAATAAAAGGGCATGAAGTGCAAATGTTGTAAAAGGCATCCGGAGGCCTTACACGTACAGTGGCTCAAGTCGGAAAAACTACAATAAAGGGCAATGTCCATTCAACTCACCGTCAGAAGCAATGGTTAGCTCCACATAAAAAGACGTTACATACATTCTCTTGCACGATCTAGTTTAAAAGCTGTATGGAAAATGTTAATGTAAAAGGGTGGTGCCTTGCTACCATTATTATTAGGACCCATTCTTAGCGCTATAACAGGCGGAATATCCAGTCCTTAGGATGCCACAATTTCAAAAAATGATTCTCGTTCCTGAACAACCATCGGCACGTATGATTTTGTCCATAAAATCAAGCATATCTCATCAGGAGAGATTAGACCAAGAAATGCAAGATATTTTAAATCTTAGTCATCTCACCTGTTACGTATATGTAGAGACTCTTTACTATATAAACTATGTCCAGGCAGCTCATTGACACAAACGGGGCACACAATATTCTTCTTTACTATTAGATCTCAGGGAAGATAAATATATTCGTGAGTCTCTTGACCTTATAACATCACTTCTAATGATTACTCCCGTAGTGCAGTTAGGGTGTCCCACTAATGGAGATTGCCTACGGAGTTGAGGCTACGGCTAACCATCGTAGAACGTCTAACAGGAGGTTGTTATACCAGACAATGTTACACCCAAAAGAGCTAAAGCCGCAATACGGTGCAACATGAATAGTTAGATAATAAAAGAATAGATAAGATATCAGAGGGTTTATTTCATCACATACGTTTCCTCTGCTGCGTATAACTCGTACTGGGTATACATATCCGCTGTACAGCCATCTTACTGCACACGTCCATATTCAACATTCAATTTGATACTAACTCGTTATATAAGCTTAGAAACCTGATAACTGTTCCTTTTCAATTAAAATTACAACACTTTATAGCCTTCAATAATATGCATAAACATTCAAATAGTAAAATGGCTCACTTCGCTAATTCAGCACTAACGCTGCTGCCATCTGTTGTGCACATTTTCCACATATACAAACATATGAGGTTATCTCATGACCTGACGTCATAATTTCATCGGTAAATCATGAATACGTTACATTTCATTACAACACATGAAAAAACACGCATCTTGCTGTTCATAAACTTAAAAATACAAATGAAATAATCAATAAGCAATCTGAATACGCATATTATAAACTTGTGCCCATATCATAAATGCCCTCCAACTGTAAACAAAAAATGAAGACGTTAGTATGATTTTTTAAATAAATTAATTAATGAATAAGAATTAAATTTGATAACTCAATACTTTTAAATAAATTTCATTTGAAATGGTTTATATACAATCCTCATGTAAATTAAATAATTGGAAATATTTAAATAAGTGAAGCAAAATATATATCATATTTCCTTTAAATAATTAATTTCTTTTATTCTTTTAAATCGTCAACATTTAAATAAATTCATTAAAATTTGAACTCATAGATTTAATAAAAGTTATACCACTTAGAAGATTTGTATAACTTATATTTTCTTCAATATATTATATATTCTCATATCATATCATTTAACATTAATAAAGCTTTGTTGATATAACATTTATGCTTGTTATTCTTATTATTCTTTAAAGAAAATGATTGTTTATGTAACAAAATTATATAATTAAATAATCGCCATTTCAATAAAATTTTAATTTTGAATTGTTTCAATTTAATTATTAATCATTAAATTCATAATTAGTTTCATATATAAAATAATAACGATTTTAACTGTAATTGTCATAAACTTTTACACTAATTCCTTCTTATTCATCGTCAAATATAATTGCATGTCATTTCTCACAGTTGTTTAGTTATAAATAATATTAGTTTTCACTCACTTTCAGTCTTTCCATTTTCGACACTACTCAGGTTTAAGTTTAGATCAATATTAATACTTGCATGTATCTTACATATATCCTGTACAATAGCTTCCTCCAACTTTTTCTTACAAGGTCTTGACCTGACTACAGCTTTCTTTCGTTTCTTACTGTTGATTTCAAATTTTTATATCAAACTCCAAATTTTCAACCGATACCACTTGATATTCAATTTCTCTGGTTCACGAATCCTGTTGCACCATCTGATTCCATACAAATTTTGTGCCTTTTGACGTATTAATTCCCGTTTCTTCCTCCATTTTTGGTATACTTCGCTATTATCTATACTTTTAGATATGTTCGTTTTTGTTTTTTTGTTTTACAGATCCATGAAATTTGATCTTATGTACTGGTGTATCACTACTTCTTGGTCCTTTCAGAATCATCTTATGACCTTTTATTTTAAACTTTCCAGCAATAACCTCCTGATACTTAGGTCCGTACACATTTTTTAGATACGCTGGTATTTGCATTAACCCACTTTCCGTTATATCTTGAATTGTTCCATCAGATATTATTAATTTCACATCGCTTACATCTAAATCCATATTTAATTTTAATAGATTATCCGATAATGGATTGGGTGTACTGTAAATATTAACTCAATTTTCTACTTCCAACTTCTCCTCAATCTTCTTTGTATTCTTAGTTTGTTGCTCAAGTCCTCGAGATAAATTGTCAACCATCTTCATCGACCATTCATGCATTTCTTCCTTCTCTTTCACTTTCTGCATTTCTTTCCTTTTACGTCTTTCTTCCTTTTCTTTCTTTTCCTGTTCCTCTTTGACTTCTCTTTCTTCCTCCTCTCGTTGTAATTGTCGGTGTGAGATGAGCGTTATTAGGCGTTTTATTTATTTATTTTTTTATTTTTGTTCAAGTATGACAATATTTGGTTGAATAGAAGTGCCCAAAGAGAGGACTGATTCCGTCCTATGTAAACAGATTTTGTTAATTCTTTGTCATTAGTTTTTTTTCTAGCATTGGCATTTTTAGGTACTCGAACCTTTGTGTTTATCTCAATATTTTGTTAAGTTGTGGGTGTCATATTTTGTGCTAAGTATAGCAAATTTGTCATATTTTGTTAATATTATCAGTGTTTTGCCTAAGCGGCACGTATTTTGAGGTAAGTTTGAATGCTTGTGGAGCTAATTTTGCCCTCAGCAAAATTCAAAGTTGTTCTTTTCAGTTTGAATATTGGGACAGGACTGTGTTGCAGAAGTCTCTCTTCACAGATAGTGTGCTCCTGTGTTGATGGATTCTGGTTTTTGCCTCTGACCGGATATGAACCCGGCCTGTTCCAGAGTCACCTCAGAACACTTTTATAAAATGTCCATCTTGTAGTTGGCTGCTTATCAGTTCTCACAGCAACATTTCTGAATTAATGGCAGACAATAAGAAAGAAACAAACCAACATAAATAGATAATTATTAGATAAACATTAGACATAAATAAACATTAGATTAAATTAATAACAATCAAATTCAACTTATAAACTTTAAGAAAAATAAAAGAATAATAGATAAAACTAAAAAGACTGAAAAAAATCTTCTGAAAGTAAACATATTTACACTATGAACGGATGCGCACTTCCCCTTCTTTGTTCTATGTCACGAAAACGGCTAATCATACGAAAGAAATGCATATAACCAAACTTGTAGAGAATTTAATGCGCTACAAGTTTTGTAATAGTTTCTAACGACGTGCGACGCATAGAAGGCGAGATATTAGCAAAAAACAGCTTTTCGTGACCTTAGAAAGCAAGTTATTTGCGAAACACCGATTTTCGTGACCTTTGATATCTAGACTCGTCGACGCGATATCATATAAGAATTTTCAGCCCATCTTTAGAATGTCAAAACAAAGGTGTATGCAAAATTTCGGCTTGTTCAGTTTCATTCCGAGGTTTAGCCTTTTTTTTTTATTATTTGACTGGGGTAATTAACTTTTCCACACATTGACAATTTTAGTCGTATCTGTCTGAAGATCTCCACGTTCATTTCTAATAATTCCTAACCTCGGCTGGTAACCTTTTCTTAACGAGTTTACCCCTTTGTATAGATCTCGTATGTTAAATATCTGTCTTCCCGTTTTCCTCTATCTCCTGAATCTTCTGCGTCAGATATTCTTGCTTTTTGTTTCTGAACCCGATTGTGACATTTCGTTTCACGTTACTGTAATGCTTGGTATTTTCTTCGCTTTTATTACTTAGCCATCGTTGTCTTGCTTGTTTTCGTTCCCCATGAAGCTTAAGGCATTCTTCATCAAACCAAGTTTCTTCTCACCTACATGTTCCTTCGGTGCGATCTTAATTGTTTCACGAATTTCCCCCACATCTTACTTACTTCAATTTCATTATTAATATCATCATTATTATTACTCGAGTCGGCTAGGATTTCGAATCTATTTGAGAATTCGAGTTGGTAATCTAATTTTATGCTCGGATTATTTAATCGTTTCACTTCGAATTTCAGTTGTTTTGACCCCTTACTTTCTCTGTTCGCGATGCATAACTTTTCCCTTACCTTTGTGATCACTAATTGATGGTCGGTGTCAACTTCCGCTCCTATGTACGACCTAACATCCATTATGTTGGTGTGTCTTCGTCTGTCTACTAATACGTGATCGATCTGGTTGAGAATTTTGCCGTCAGAAGATACCCATGTGTATTTGTGTGTGTCTTTGTGTTCAATGTACGTGCTCTTTACCAGTAGGTTTTTCGAAATCGCGAAAGTTATCAGTCTTTCTCCATTGTTGTTGGTCTTTTCGTGAAGGCTGTATTCGCCTATACTAGGTCTATATTTTTCTTTCCTCCCTGCCTTTGCATTGAAATCACCCAACACAGTTTTCGAATTATACTTCGGCATTCGGTCAAACAGCCTTTCTAGCTCATCGTAGAATATATCTTTGTCGTTATCAGTATCC